>CAKAKR010036393.1:0-16965 GCA_916700685.1 Adelosebastes latens
CTCATTGCCAGAATGCATTCCCCAGACCTTCAAAGAAGCACTAATACAGACCCTTAAACCATCAACAGCCTTTTGAAGAAGTGAGGATCGGACAAAATGTCTTCACTTTATATAAAATGTCCTAAAAATAGCCCTTAGAAAGATAAAAAATACATACACAGTTTGATCCTATCATGTTCTTATTCATTATATATGTTGCCTTCAGTTTGCCTCCACTGCTGACCTTTGACCTTTACAGGTTTACATGCTGCTGTGTGCACAGATGTCCTGCTGGCAGCATGAAATGGGAGGCTAATTAAAATCAAGGGAAGGTTTTCACTAACTTCCTGATTGGTTGCACTGAGACAATACCCTGCCACTGGTTCTGGATTTAGTACTCAACAACAACAAAAAAAGCCTTAAAAAAACCCTCAACGTTCTGCATTGGTTTGGGCATCATGCTTCAGGTACTGGGGAAATAATAAAAGCATAGGCGCAGTTTGAACATTAAGATTGGGGGTTCACAAAAAACGGGTAAAATGCCTAACTCGAGGCTTCAAAACAGCAGTCCATAAACCAATGGGTGACGTCAAGGTGACTGCGTCCACTTCTTATATACAGTTTATGGTTTGAAGGCTTATCAGATGCCAAAATACTGCAGTGGTTTATAAAACTATGAGACATCATTTTGCAATTCTGTAAAGTTATCCCGGCGGTAATTGATTGATCTTTTGTTGTGACGATCGTAAGGTAAATGGTAGAAATACGGCATTCACATAACAAAGTAGGAACATGCTCTTGCATGTATTTGATTGGCAAGCGCTTTGCTTGCCGTATGACACCACATTGTGTTGCGAAAAAAGTTGGGCCAGGTTCCACTTTTTTGTAGGACATCTAAAACTTTTTTTTTGCTGGAGCCCTCTGTGTCTAGAGAGTTTCTCTGTGTCCCCCACTGCTGGTGGCTGGTCCCCACCACACCTTTCCAACACCAGAATGAGGGGCTGTATCCAACAACTTCTGTAACTTCCCAAAACAGACCATCGGGCTCACTTCATGCAGTGTCTGACCAGCTTTCTCTCTCTATTCTCTTCTTTTCATGTCAACAACACAACTAATGCCCACCGGGAGAGACTGCCTCAAAGTTCGTGACTGTTATTCTCATATTTAAACAACAACTAGTTCTCGTTGAGGCCTCCATAATCTCACTGAAGAGGAGCAGTTTACTGAGCCTTTCTTCAACATGCTTCATGTTGTCTTCATTATAAACAATTCAGATAAATTACAAGCAGCCCAAGCTAACTAATCACAGTTACAGTATCTACATCTTCACCCTCTGTCTGAAATGCCCCGTTTTAGCGCCTGTCTCTTTAAGACCTCCTCTTGAAAAAGCCCAGTCTGCTCTGATTGGCTTGCGAGAAAAATATGGCAGTTCTCAAAGTTGCAAAGGTAGATCTCAAACCGTGGGTGGTATATTCTAATGAGTCTGCATGTGACATAGGAAGGGGAGCCAAATCTGAATGGCTTGTTGAATCACATGTTTTCTGATCTAGGCAGCCCACAAATAAACTGACTGGGTTGTCTTATTTCACAGTTTGTGGGTTTGTAGGAACTCCAGATACCCAAATGTATGTGCACAAGTGATGTGTCCCCTTAACCCTTTGAGACCCACAATAGACCCGTTTTTGTCTTTTTTAGGGGGTGTTTAGGGGGAGATAGCAGGTCAACAGTAGGTGTCACATAGAAGTGGTGTACATCATCTGAAAGCTGGGAACCTGAAGATTAATTTGAGATGCAGCTCAGCACTGTGTGTCAAGTTGTTCTTGTCATAAATCAGAAATAAACATTAATGAATGAATTTAAATAAATTGTGGAAGTGTATAAGGGCTTAGAACATTATGATAGCAGTATATAATGGTCTTCTCCATGCTCTATTATGTCTCATAAGTTGTTGCAGCAATTTTTGGGTTGATACCATCTGTTACACAGATTCTGTGCTAAATTCAACCTTTTTTTACCACTGGAGAATTGATAAAAATGATCAATAATCCCTCCAAAATACCAAATTAAGACACCAAGACCTTGAGGAACACCATAGAAAAAGCCATGCTGTGATTTGGTATCAAAAACGTTTCACATTTTGAGATTTCTGTGTGAATTTCCCAAAACTGCATGTGATTATCATAAAGTGGGCATGTCTGTAAAGAGGAGACTCGTGGGTACCCATAGAACCAATTTTCATTCACATATCTTGAGGTCAGAGGTCAGGTAACCCCTTTGAAAATGGCCATGCCGGTTTTTCCTTGTTCAAATTTAGCGCAATTTTGGAGCGTTATTTAGCCTCCTTTACGACAAGCTAGCATGACATGCTTAGGATTCGTTGGGTTTTCTAGTTTCATATGATATCTGTACCTTCACTCTAGCTCTAAAACTGAACCTGCTACAGCCTCTGAAAGACAGTAGAGTCGGTCGGGATCGCGGGTCTCAGAGGGTTAAAGCAATTTCTCTACAATCGTACTCTGCTGCTGACCCTGCTTATCGCCACGAGTCAAACCGTCATTCTTTACAACTGACAATTTTTCAAACAGGCAGACAGAGAAAGACACTTTTCTTCCTTCCTGTTGCCAGGTGTTTCTGACTAGTAATAATCATTATCCCACCGACACACACACACACTCAAACACACCCTCAGGCCTGAACAGACTGAGTTACATCAGTAAACAACAGAAGAAAAGAAGTTAAAAAAAGAAGAAGAAAAGAGCAGTTCATTATAATTTATTAATAACAAAAGAAGATGTGAAAAGCAGCTGTTGGACATCCGACACACAGGCAGAAGACACGCTGAACGCTTGGGAAATGTCGCAGGTTCGACTCCTGAGTGTGGTTCGCTTTTTAAAACGACTGCAAAGAACAGAGGTTAACTACAAATCTACGAACACAGGGAAAACTTGAACCCTGACTAAAGCAGAATTTCCCTCGGGAATCCCCAAACACAGACACGTACGCGCGCACACACACACTGAATCAGTTCCTGTGGTAATCAGACAGCTAATTGCAGGCTCAGCTAGCTTCACATCAACAGCAATTAATCACATAGCTGGAGGTAAAGAAAGAGGGAGGCAGGAAAGGATGCAAGGAGAAAGGAAAGGAGGCCTTAGAAGATGAGAGGAAACAGAAAAGGAGGATTCAGAAGGGGGAGTGAAGGATGATGGGAGAAGTAATCACCGAGCCTGCAGAGAAGGAAGGAAGTGAGGAAGAAGAGATGGAGGAATCTGATTAAACAGGAACTCCTTCAATTACAGCTTTCAAGGTTCATGTAGCAGACTTCTCCCTCTCCCTCTTTTTGTTTGGGGCGACCAGACCAGTTCCAGATGTGGGACAGAGAACATGGGACACACTCACAGGCTGACCTTTAATCAGCATACTGCTCATGAGCTCAGGCACAAACGGTTCTGTTTGTGGAACCAGGATTAGAGCTGGGTATTGTTAGTTTTTTGGTAAAGACTGAAATCGTATCTGGAGCACAGAAAGTCTCCGTTGAGTACCAAACGATTCATGATTTGGTTCACTTAAGTAAGCGGGGTTTGAACGTCTCTCTAAAGTTACCTTTTTTCATTGGTCACACAACTATTTCAGTCACTTTTCATGCACACAACCGAGTGCACTAGATGTCTTCCGGGAGAAAGTGTGGCAGTTCTGAACAGCTATAAACACTTTTGATTTCCAACGTGGACGGGCAACACGATGTACGAACAAGTTCTTTTCCAGCATAGCCCGGCCTTTAGCTCGCGAGCCACATTAGTTCTCCAACAATCCACGTTGGGTCAAAATTCTGCTTCGTAAAGACATACAAATAGGGATGTCACGATTTCAAGTCTAAATTGAAAACCGATTGAAATTATATAACTATATAACAGCACAAAAATCACAATTACCAACATAAGCCACCCTGTTCTGAACAGACATGTTACATTACAAACACTAACAAAAGTAACATTTGCATTTTGGAGCATAAAACAAAAAACTGAAACTACTCAGTCCAACACTCGGGACTAGGCAGGCATGATGGGAAATGTGGGCCGTCCCTGTCGCTACAATACTCAGGGCACTTCCTGCATACAGTATGCCTGTGGCATTTTACACTGCATGAGGTAGCCTAGCAGCTAGCAGACTTTAGTTAGAATTACCTTTCCTTAGTCATAGCTCCTCTAGTCTTACTTGGTTTCAAATTAAGTCACTGCATCTGACAGAACAACACCACGGATGAATTTCAGCATGCATGCATGCATTTGCATGCATTTTTGAAACACTTTCTAAATAAAAAGGGAGTTCAATTCTCTTTTTAAAGAAGAATTTGAAAGTGTAAATGACAGTTGTCAGGGCATAAAACCAATGATCTGTTGATCTTTACGAATCAAGACTCCATAGTCCAAAAATGGCATGTTTAAATCGGAAATCAAATTGAATTTGGAGAATCGTGACACCCCTACGTATAAATGAGTGTGTGTGTGTGTGTGTGTGTGTGTGTGTGTGTGTGTGTGTGATGTTGATGAGGGTCTTCATGCAAAGGCCTCAGGGCTAAAAAACTCAGCCCTGTTCCTCTTAATGTCTTCCTGTCTTTTACACACACACCCACAAACAATACCATATGGGACGACATGGCTGCACTGGAATATCTGTATGTGTGTGTGTGTGTGTGTGTGTGTGCGCGTGCATTTTGGGGGGTTAACTAGCCGCTACAACACCACTTCCATGGGGTCCAATCGGCTGCTAGTAACCAAAACCCCGGGTCAAAGTTCTATTCAGTCTAATAGGGTCTGGTAGGGTCTTGCTGTATTGCTGCTGGTCTCAATATATCAATATGTGTCATATCGAAGTGGATACACACTGGTTATTAGCTCTGATCACATGTTGCATCATCATCATAGAAGAAAAATATGTTTTTGAGGCGGACGGAGACCTGTAGTCCACATTCATGAGTTAAAAAAAAAATTACGTCTCTCTTTCCTTCACTGTTAAAACCTGGTGTTTTCTAACCTGAGCCGCCAGATGGTTTGTTACACAGAAACATCTAAGAAGCCGTCTTTGGAAACTGGGCAGGCACTTTCAAAAAATACTTGGCAGGTGGTTGGATGAACCATCTCTCAATCAAACTCGGCCAGTCAGACTCGGGAGGAGAGCGAAAACATCTTTTCCATCAAGAAAAGCCTTCAGTGGCGTTCTTTGCTCTTCTTTCAGTGAAGCAACACTCTCCAGTTCTGATATAACGGATGCTATTGCAGCATCTAGGCTAACCTCTTCAGGAGCCGCCATTGTTGTTTACTCACAGGACGCTGATTGGTCCATGATCTGGCTTCACGGACACAAACGCATTAATTGCAGCCTGACAAGATGGATTTTCGTGTGAGATGCGATCCCGCAATTCTCACGGGTTCTCGTGACATCGCGAGAATCCAGCTGCCGTGCAATGTTAGGTGTTTTCCACCACTTATTTCAGTTGTGTCAGTCAATATGAACACATGAACTGTGTGACAAAATAACACGTCACAGAAACAGAACAAAGCTTCATCCTGTTGAGACCAAACTACGTAAGTGATAGGCAGCCCAAGTTTGTCTAAATCTATACAGCCAGGTGCTGGTGTTGCATGCTCGGTTTAGTTCTTTGATCAGAGCCACTAAACTAAAAGAGTGGTAGTATGTTTTTTTTCTAATTGTTTTGGAGTTTGTAAAGAACAAGGTTAGCTTTATCCCTGTGTGTCAAGCAGATCTGTAAATCATCTGAGATGCACACTGATGGGAAAACCAGATCCTGTTAGATCGACTGCTGACACACAGTGAAGATCTGTTCAGCCAGTGAGCCTGAAAACACATCAACCCAACAGAAGACGTGAGACTTTCCGTGTCTATAACGTAGACTCACAGTGTTCCAGACACTTAGCACAGTAAAAGTCCCTTAAGATATAAATGCGTGGAAAGATAATCTTGATTGGTATCTGTCTATAACGACGGGTTTTACAACACATACCAAAGTTTGATTGACACATTTTGGGCCAATTGTTTGGGAGAAATTTTGAAAAGGTTGTCAGTAAACAGTGTCCAAATTACCATGAGTGGCTCACGGTAATGTGGACAGCACTCATATTCACGATGGACAAAGGGCCTCTGTAAATGTGAGTATCCCTTCAAAAAAGTCAAAATACCGGTGGGTAATCATGTTTTAAAAGCAGTACTCTGCAGACGTTTGCCTCTCCCCGCTCCCTGTTGTCCTGGCGGAAGTCCCTCCACCCGCCCTTTTCTGAACGTTCATAGACACACGCACATTGGAAACTCACGTTGACTTCTCCTAAATGACTGACTTTGGAAACTGTAAATGGACATGCATTTATATAGCGCTTTTCTAGTCTTCCGACCACTCAAAGCGCTTCACACTACATGTCAGCATTCACACATTCATACACTGATGGCAGAGGCTGCCATACAGGGTGCCAACTTTGCCCATCAGGATCTAATCTAAATACTCATTCACACACCGATGGCTATGCCTTCGGGAGCAATCCGGGTTAAGTGTCCGGAGCAGCCGGGGATCAAACCACCGACCTTCCAATTGGTGGACGACCTGCTCTACCCTCTGAGCCACAACCACCCCAACTGTAGGTTGGACGGAGTCGAAAGACCAGGAGAAAAGAATGACACGGATATACTGTATATATTGCCCATGACCTGTAAGTATTTATGTATAGAATTTGCGAGAAAAGGTCAAGTGTCCGGAATACAGTGAGTCTACGCTACCAATTATTCACAATGTGAATTTCTGAATATCTGAATCTTGAAACTGACTACAACCAACTGTCCTGTCAAAATGTTATATATATATATAATATATAAAATGTTATATAAATTAGGGATATCAATCGATTAAAATATTTAATCGTGATTAACTGCATGATTGTCCATAGTTAATCGCAAATTAATCACATTTATCCGTTCAAAATGTACCTTAAAGGGAGATTTGTATAGTAGTATTTATTTAATACTCTTAGCAACATGGGAGTGGAAAAATATGATTGCTTTATGCAAATATATGTATATATTTATTATTGGAAATCAATTAACAACACAAAACAATGACAAATATTGTCCAGAAACCCTCACAGGTACTACATTTAGCATAAAAAAATATGCTCAAATCATAACATGGCAAACTGCAGCCCAACAGGCAACAACAGCTGTCAGTGTGTCAGTGTGCTGACTTGACTATGACTTGCCCCAAACTGCATGTGATTATCATAAAGTGGGCATGTCTGTAAAGGGGAGACTCCTGGGTACCCATAGAACCCATTTTCATTCACATATCTTGAGGTCAGAGGTCAAGGGACCCCTTTGAACATGGCCATACTCGCCAAAATGTAGCGCAAGTTTGGAGCGTTATTTAGTCTCCTTGACGACAATGTAGTATGACATTTTGGATTCATTATGCTTTCTAGTTTCATTTGATGCCAGGATCTTCACTCTAGCTTTAACACTGAGCCTGGTACAACCTCAGGAAGATCAATTGCATTAATGCATTAAAGAAATTAGTTAAAACGAATTAGTGTTAACGTGTTATCGCGTTAACTTTGACAGCCCTTATGTGAATGCATAAATGTTAATATGCAGCTCAATAAAAAAACTAAAAAGAAAAAAATCCAGTAAGACCCTTTGTTCCCCACACAAAATAACATGTTTATATTATATTAAAACAATTTTAATTTCTCATTTGGAATATGAAAAAAAATAAACATAACGACCAAAATGAAGAACATCTGCCAGCCTGTCCTAAACTGCATTCATAAAATTGAT
This sequence comes from Adelosebastes latens, assembly GCA_916700685.1. Taxonomy (NCBI): domain Eukaryota; kingdom Metazoa; phylum Chordata; class Actinopteri; order Perciformes; family Sebastidae; genus Adelosebastes; species Adelosebastes latens. Next base: position 7,816 of record CAKAKR010036393.1, read on the forward strand.
CACTGAGAGTAAAATATTAAATGATCAGTAAATTGATAACTATATCTGTGATTATCAGGAATGCACCCATGCCAGTGTTGTTTTTCCTGCCGTTTATGTGTCTCAGGTGACCAGATCAGATTTTGTTTCTCTGCTTATTTCACTATCAATTGATCTGCTGCTGGAAAAAAAAGGAACAAGTCCAGGAAGAAAAAGCTGGAAACACAAGTGAGGTGCAACAATGCAAACCCTGAGAGAAAAAACTCAGAGTGTGTGTGTGTTCGTGTGTGTGTGTGTGTGTGTGTGTGTGTGTGTTCGGGGGCAGCCAACCAGAGATTTCCCACCACAGGAACAAAACCTGCAGCTTCCTCCTCCTGCATGACTGCCCCTCAATGACCCCCCAGCCCTGTTCTTCATCACAACTCCTCCTCCTCACCCAGGAGGAGCTACTCCTCTCCTGCTGTGACAGTTTGTCCTTTAAAAAGACTCTGTCTCGTTACAGAGACAGGACCGGGACAAACCCTGACTTTCTATGAAAGGACACAAACATCGGTCACCACCAGCAGCATAAATGTGAAGAAACCAGAGAATGAAGTCATGTGACCTGGACCTACAGTTACCAGCTGAGACACCAAGGAGCCACATGAGTGCGACCGAAGGGAGAGTGACTGCCCCAACATGCCACAAAAAATCAAACTCTTTTCTCAAGATATACACCCAAAGTGATGTCTGCAATCAGCTGCTGCTAATATTGATATCACATACATAAAAAGAAGTACTATGGCTGGTTATTGTTTAAAATACCTGAGTTTTAGTACTTGATGATGATGTCTTACTTTGAGAAATATATTAACAACAATATAATAATATATGAACAAAAGAAGCCCAAATTCTGAAATGTTAAATTAACTAATTAAATCATGAATGAATAAAATACAATCTTCAGACCTTTACACACTAGTAGCATGATGAATGAATGGCACGAAAATGTGAAATACTCACTTGTGAATATAACGCATCAAAACTATTAATACCGGCAGCGATGCAAATTTGCGACGGTTGCAACAGTTTTTCAATAAAAGGTTTGAATAGATTCACTACTGTACGCTATTTTATTGAGTTTCCTTTTAGCAAAATGCTCTGAGTGAAATTTCCTCCGGTAAACAGTTACTCAGTGTATATGTCTATGGCTTTTATTGTGAAAGGTAAGAACAGAAAGAGTGGATCTGGTCTGTGCTGCCTTTGTCAAGGTTGAAATGAAATAAAAGTTTGCCATTTGGATTACGGGGCCTCCGTGTTGTTGTACACTATAGTGTACGTATTGAATATGTCCGTTCCGCACAACGTGATTGGTTGATGCCTTTATTCGCGGTGCAAAAGCTCAGAAAAATCGACCTCATTCCAAAAAGAAAATTGGTTGGTTTTTCATTTAGTGATATTTGCGTTCTGTGTGAATGTATTCATGACAACTGTTTGAAAAATATATTGATTGACGTGCAAATTAATCGCACGAAACAAACGCAAGATTAGTAACCGTCTGATCAAAGAATAAGTAAACAAGATTATGAACTTGACCAGTTATTTCAGGCCAGCTTTCAGTGCTTGACCGTTTTTTGGTAGCCAGTGGTATAGACACATTTCAGCCTTTACCAACAAAATATTGAAGTTGCTCTAGTTTTGAAACATTTTGACGCTTTAGTTTTGCCATGACTTTAATGGGCCTTTCACACAGAACGAGGTTTGCGTGAACTGCTTCGCAAGATGTGCGCTCGAGCTTTGCTCTGCACAACGAAAAGCCGTTGTTGCACCACGCAAGCCATTGGAAATAATGGGTTTCAGAGCGCAGCGGTAACATTGCCGTGTTCTGTGTGAAAGGCCCATAGCACCCCTGTTCACTCATACAGACTCAAACACTGGGGAAGCAACACGATGCTATGCCTTGTAAATTGAACATACTGGAGCTTCCTGCCATGGCTCAAAGACTCCAAAGTTGTCCAGCAGGGCTACATGGGGACGTTGAGAAAAAATTAAACTTCATGCAAATGTACTCTGACATGTGGGAGCGACAACCAGGTATTAACTCATTGCACTTATTTGGATTCCCTCATGACTGACAGTTGTCATCTATTTCACTCACCGCTGATCGCTGCGGTCAACGGCTTCACAATTCAATATGATAGACAAGTCTGTCTGCTTGTCTAACAAGCTGCCAGCACATCACTCTGCAAATAAACTACTTTGACATGCACCAGTTTTGTGCAATGTCAGAAAAATCTGAGCTGAATTTGTAAATCACATGCTAAATTTTTGTTGAAGTATTCCTTGAAACAACAAATGTGGACAAAAACGTGGAGATAAAGACTCCACAAGGGTTTCTCTGTCTGTCTCCAAACTTCTGTCATTTCTTCAGTTGGACATAGACTGTACCTGAAATCTCTTTCCTTATTTTTGTTGGTGAAAGAAACAGATCATTTCTTTGAGCCTGAAACCATATTTAAGGTATTGTTTATCAATGAAGAGATATTCCCCCTGAGACGTTTTATGTAAGAGGTGAAGTTCCAGCATCGATCCTTCACCTTCTGCCTGATTCAGTCGCCAGAAAACCAGAAGGCACACGTGTTTCATATCGGACGCCCGTCCAGCCGTGACGCTTCGTAAGGCCCTCTGATGCCAAAAACACACCGAGGCCCTGGAGGATGATGGGATACGTGACATGGTTAAAGCTTGGAAATGTGCTTTACAAATGATGGGAGGGTGAGAGAGAAAGAAGGAGATGAAGAATCCAGAGAAAAAGAGAGGACGAAAGCTGAATGATTTCCTAGTGCGTCTTCCTCCGCTGAGACAGATGTGATGGCTTCAGCAGATGTGAGAGAGTTTACATGGACCTAAATCATCTTTCATTCCAGCCTTCCTGCCTGCACTAACCTGATTTATGAAACATCCAGTAAAAAAAAGGAACCGTTTCCTTCATCAGGTTCAGGGATTAAGTGAATTCTGGTTTCAACACACCCGAAACCACAAAACAATGAACATGTGCAGGACAAAGAGCAATGACAGTAAGATGAAAAGGGAAGTGAGACAATAAGAATCCAATCCAGGAGGGCCGGTTTGAGTTGTAGATGGATTTTATAACTCTGTTAAGTTATCACATAGACAATCATTTTATCTCCTGTAGCAACAATCACCAAGAAACAGTAGAAATATGGTGTTTACGTTACTAATGCCAGGTACACACTAAGCGCGAATCAAGCCGATTTTGGGCCCAATTCCCTTCCGACAATGGTCAGCAAATCCCAGATTTTTTGATGGTTCTAAAGATTATCTTTAGATCACTACTATCACTAGTATAACAAAAATGTCTAAATTAAGACTGCAAGTACTGATTATTTTCATTAGTATTTTCTCAATTAAATCAATTTATAATATGATCTACAAAATGTCATAAAACAGTGAAAAATGCCCTTCACAAATTCTTAAAGATCTGGGTAACGTCTTCAGTCATGTTAACCAAGAATCCAGCACCCAAAGACATACAGTTTACTATCACATCCGAGAAAGAAAGTCACCAAAACATCCCAAAGGAGAAACTAGAACCAGGGAATGTTTAGCGTTGTTGCTTGAAAAAAAAAAAGATGATTAATCGATTAGAGATAAAGTAATCGGCTCCGTCTAAATATACCGAGGGCCCTTTGCAAACGTGACGCCGACATTTAAAACTAGCAGAGCATTTATGGGTCTCACGCACACGCACGGAGAGCTCTAATAACCTCACACCTGTAGAATAGCAGGTCCTCACACCCCCATCCAGCAGCCTTTGATGTGTGTGTTTCTGAAAAGAGAGGGGAAGCAGGAGAGAGGGGGGAGGTGGTGGAGAGAGAAACGAGTGTGTGTGTGTGTGAGTGTGTGTGTGTGTGTGTGTGTGTGTGTGTGTTTGGGGGTTGCAGGAAGGAATGTTTCAGCAGAGTAAACAGTGTGAAGCTTCCTGTAGAAAACACTTCAAAGCCAGGGAGAGGAAACCAGGATAATACACACTTACACGCACACACACACACATACACGGCATCAAAGGCAGGTAGGAGTCATCTATCAACACAGGAAAATGAAAACCTGTAGAGCGCACACACACACACACACAATCAGATACTTACAAACACGAAGAAGACGACTTTGCTCACTTTTTAAACACAAAAATCAAGATGGTCACAGAACTTTCTAAAAGTTTTGTCTTCGCTTCATTCTAGAGTTGAAAGGTTAACAGCGATTAATCCAATAGTGCATCGACAATTGCCAACAATTCTGATTATTTAACAGAAATGAACATGGAGTTTTGATTCATAAAGATGAACAGGAAAATGACAGTGTGCATGTGAAATTAAAAGTATGAATTAACTTGTGCAAAAAATGTGTGTACACTAGCCTATATCAATGATAAGATGTGCTGTGCCAGTCACCCAAATGTTACCAAAAAAAAAGGGTTTCACAAAAGTGTCGGCCTATGCCACGCCTCCTTGGAAAATGATATAACCTTCTTTCCTCCTCAAATGGACACGTAAAATCTTCAGTATTACAGAAATGTATCATGTGTTGGGCTTATGTTTTTTAATTTATGTCAAGAAAGCTTAAACAAAACGGAAATTCAAAAACTGTCCAAATCACCCTTAATCCACTCCAAGTCATTTTTCAACCAAAAAAAGCCAAACATCATCTGGTTTCTCCAATGAGAGGATTTGCTGCTTTTCTTTGTCATATAATAAAGTGCATCTCTCTGGGTTTTTACATTTTCGAAAAAGTTGAAAAAGTTTCAACAATCAAATAAGCAAAAGAAAATATCCGGATAAATCGAAAATTAAAATAATACTTAATTGTGTGAAAAGACACACAGGTGACCTCACTTGAGCTCAAGACCACTCAGTTCAGCTTTGGTGTAAAAATGGTAAAAAAAAAAAAAAAAGTAAATAATAAATAATAATAATAATAATGATGATAATAATAATAAAAATGTGTTATTATAGTGATTACAGAATTACTCTACTAATCTGTAACCCTTCAGCAGCTACATGGCAGCATCATCATCATATTGAATGGGGTGGAAAAGCTGACATTTTAGAGATTCAACATTTTCACCCAACAATCAAGACAAAGCAGCAGAAAAAACTATAGAAAAGTTATTGATAACTGTTCTTTATAATTCAGAAAAAAATGGTGGTTTGCATGAGAATAAAATAGTAAAGAATATCATGGCATCATGTTTAAGTTTTAAGGTATTTGAAGACATTTTGCCAACAGAAAAGTTTTCTTTTTGAGGCTTAAATCTTATTAAATCATTTCTTTTCTTTCAGGCTAAACTTTTTCTTTCAAAGTGCAAACATTTTGAAGTGAAATGATGGTGCAGGCTGAATAGTGGTTCATTCATGGCCAGAAACAAAGCTGCTGTGAAGAGCATGTGTGGAGGCGGTGCATCAGTTCACTGTTTTCCACATCAAATGTTTTTAACAGAACACACAAAAGGCAGGAAACCAGCTTTTTACTACCTGTAATTCACTGAAAAACCACAAAACTCAAATGGAAAGAAGGGGAAGCTCTGTGTTTCATCCTTCTGAAATATTTGTAATTCAGCACCAAGTGGAAGCTATTCCACTATCATTTCCTCTTTCTGACCATTCACTCTCTGGTTTTGTTTGAGCTGCAAAAATAACCCTCCACCTTGGCTGTGGAGTCATGGGTTTATCACAATTATGTGCTCTTTAGTCAATAATATGTGCAGAATGTAACCAAATATACAGGCCTACTAGACAAAGACAAAATACTTTAAGATATTAAGATTTCCTTCAAAGGGAGGAAACGTCCAATTAGGCCTATAAAGGAGTTTGGTTTAAAGCAGATGTCTACCTGTCCACAGGTAGGACAGGTAGTGTCTGACTTTAAGGGACATGGTTAACTACTAGCTTTTATCATATCTTATTACAGTTTAAACAAGTTAATACCTCAAAATGTATGCAATGTTTCCAAAGCCAATAAATCACACTTAAACATGAGCTTTGAGACGTTTTCAATTCAGCATATAGATCCAGTAGCCTATAGTCAACATCACATGTATTTTTTGTAAAGTTTACCAGTCACTCTCATGCTGTTTTTTTGGCAGTTCCAGTACAAAAATTGAGATATTATTGGATTAAAGTCCTTTATAGTAGATTTCATTTGAGCAGAATTCAGCAGGACAAGAGACTTATTCAGAAAATGTTAAAAAATTCCAGTTTCTGAGGTCTGCAGATTTACAGTAGAGTGATTTATCTTTAAATTAGCACTTTTTAAATTGGAGTTTGGTCTAGAACGTTTACCAGTCACTCTCATGCTGACTTTTTTGCAGTCAAGGTATACAAATTGAGATATTATTGGATTGAAGTCCTTTATAGTAAATATTGGATTATAGTAGATTGCAATTGAGCCGAATTCAGCAGGACAAGAGACTTATTCAGAAAATGTTAAAAAATTCCGGTTTCTAAGGTCTGCAGATTAACAGTAGAACGATTTATCCTTAAATTAGCACTTTTTATATTGGAGTTTGGTCTCGAACGTTACGTAAAAAAAAGGACCGAACCGACCGACAGGTAAAGGTAGTGTGTGACTGACGCAACGTGACTTTAAAAACACTGCGAAGTTAACACTGTTTGAACTAAATTGAATCTTCAAACTTCAATCATTTTAATCTGCTAGTTTAAATAAACAAACCGTGTGTACATCTACAGAAAGAAGTGACAGAAAACAGAAACCCCTCTCTCTAAGAAAACTGAACTTTCTCGGACACTTGAGACGCAGCAGCAGCAGCTTTAACTCGCTTAAAAGTCGTCAAAACACGGTAAGAAAAAGTATAATTTTGAGTTTTACCTTGTAACCGCATCGCTCCTGGTTTGCCTTCTTGTTTCCTGTGGTCGTAGATCCACAAGAGAAATATAAAAACAGAGATAAACCGGAGAGAGTGATGAGGAAACTCCGAGGGGCCGCCATTCCTCCCTCTGGTCTGAACCACACTGAGAGAGAGACAGGAGAGGTGTGTGTGACTTCACTGTCTCTGTGAGGACCAGCAGAGAGGAGAGGTGTGTGTGTGTGTGTGTCTTCACTGTCTTTGTGAGGACCAGCTTGGGGTTTTAGGGCTTTAGACCGTGAAGGTGAGAACAATTTGTCCGGTCTTCACTTCTTCAAAAGGAGCTGTTTGATGGTTATGAATGACCTGCAGTGGTGAAAAGTACATTTTACTCAAGTACTGAACTTAAAGCAGCAGTAGGTAGAATTGGAGCATATTATGATTAAAAAAAGTTTTTCTTATAAAATGGTCATATCCTACAGTAATGCATGAGACAGGTAATCTGAAAAAAACTCATGTGCCTCTGTGTAAGGGCTGTTTGAGGGTTATGAATGACCTGCAGTGGTGAAAAATACATTTACTCAAGTACTGAACACTTAAAGGGACTATTTGTAACTTTCAGAAATGCTTGTTAACAGCGACACCTGTGGCCGTTAAGTCAACGAAAGTCAGCGTCGGACTCGCTTGCTCTAAATAGACATGAACGAGCATCACTCAAAGCTGTGAGGCGACACACGTCAGCTAAAACCACAATATCACTCTATATTTCACCTGCTTGGCAGTAATGTTAGCTGACCAGATGAGGGTCTCTCCATGAATCAATGCTGATCCTAGTGTTGGCTTTTCCTGCCTCAGCCCCGTTGCTTCAGCCTCCGGGGCTGAAGCAGTGGGGCTCCGCAGTGAGTAACGCTGAAGTGAAAGCCGGAGGGAACAGGGAAGACACCGACACCCGGTCGGAGACGATAACGTTTCTCTCTGCGGAGCTCCGTCACTTCACAAGACACGGGAAACCTCTGTTGGTCTGGAGGAGCTGCAGCATTTATTTCTGAGCAAACGTCCACTGTACATTTACTAGATATTCTCAGAGCTACGAACTCTTCTTTAGTTTGTGCGCGCATGCACGTAAGAGTGGAGCGCGAGAACGAGCGCGGTGTGTGAGTGGAGGCAGAGGAGCAAAGTACAGCAGAGACTCTGGTCCTGGAGAACAAAGCTACGGTCTCCTCTGTGTCTTCTGGCCGCGGTCAGGGGGCTGGAGCAGGAAGAGTTGACACTGTTTGCAAGACGGGCTTCACTAGATATTAACTTTGCGGTTTTGGTGCTTCCGTGTAGTTTGTGTTGGAGTCTGAGTCTGAACAGCGTCGTCACACGCGAGCACGCATATGCAAGCGCGCATGGGACACTGACCAGGTAGATTTATACGTGTAAAAAGTTACAAACAGTCCCTTTAAGTACTGAACACAGGTTAGCTAGCTCTACTACCAATTTTAAATCTCTTTTAAAAACCCATTTTTATAAAAAGGCTTTTTTAACTCCGTAAGGCAACAGCTTGGTGTACCTTTTCCCCACACATTATATTGTCCTCTTTTGGCTTATGTGTAGTAACTTATTGTTTTGATACCACTGGTTACGGGTTTTAGTTTTCTCATTATTTGGTCTTTATGTTTTGTTCTTTTATTGTTGTTTTTATTTTGTCTGTATTTCATTGTATCTGTGCAAGCACTTTGAAACTATGTTTAGAAAGGTGCTATACAAATAAAGATTATTATTAAAGCAGCAGTAGGTAGAATTGGAGCATATATGATTAAAAAAAAGTTATTTTTATAAAATGGTCACTATATCCTGCAGCAGTGCATGAGACAGGTACTCTGAAAAAAACTCATGGGCCTCTGTGTCCTCTGGTGCATCTGCAAGATTTCACAGAGCGGAGGAAAACAACCAATCTGGAGCTGGAGCCTTGCTGTCTCTGAGCAGCTGTCAATCACTCGCGAACTCCGATCAAACGGTCAAACTAGGCAGCGCTGATCAAATATGAATCAATATTCTGTTAAAGGTCCCATATTGTAAAAAGTGAGATTTTCATGTCTTTTATATTATAAAGCAGGTTTAAGTGTTATATAAATACTGTTAAACTATCAAAACGCTCAATATACGGAGAAATACACACAGCCCGTATTCAGAAATTGTGTGTTTGAAACAAGCCGTTAGGATTTCTGTCCATTTGTGATGTCACAAATATACAATATTTAGACCATTACACGGTTTTAAACATAAACATTCTAAATGTGTCCCAGTTTATTTCCTGTTGCAGT
>CAKAKR010036398.1:0-18166 GCA_916700685.1 Adelosebastes latens
AGGGGAGACTCGTGGGTACCCATAGAACCCATTTTCATTCACATATCTTGAGGTCAGAGGTCAAGGGACCCCTTTGAAAATGGCCATGACAGTTTTTCGTCGGCAAAATTTAGCGTAGGTTTGGAGCGTTATTTAGCCTCCATCACGCAAGTTAGAATGACATGGTTGGTACCGATGGATTCATTAGGTTTTTTAGTTTTTATATGATGCCAGCTTTAAAACGGGATCACCCGATTGCTACAACTTGAAAATCGCAAGTTGCGTTGATGCATTAAAACAAATTTGTGTTAACGCGTTATTATAAAATTGACTTTGACAGCCTTATATGGAAGTTAGCCTGCTACAACGGTCGAGATGGCAACGGTACACATAAAAATGGCCGGCGCTCTGAACCATCCTGCCACGTAGCTTTGAATGTCCATTCCACTCCTATTCTATTTCTATGGATTGCACTGCTTATGTTCATTAACGCAGCACAGTCATGCACCGTCAAGCTAACTCAGCAGTCCTCCGCTGGGCTCTGCTGTATCTCCAGTTCAGTGAGTAGAGCTGTCTGGAGCCGTACCCCGCCACAGAGTTTAGCTAACAGCTAGAGGCTAATTATGATCTCTAACCCTAACCCATTTAAATACTGGAATGGCATTTAAAAGATGTTATTTTTTTCCCATGAACTAACCAGAAAGCAGTTATTTCCCCCTGTACTGTACTCAGTTAGTCGACTCTTCTTTGATGTATTTTGTGATGTGAAGGCTTCAAGGCCACTGCAGAAGCTGCTTTGGGCGGGGCGGTCTAAAACGTGACATCTAGGTGCATCAAAGCCATGAGAAACCAATAATAGCCCGTCTCATGACAGCATGACTTCATCCCATGCAAGATTCATCAGGACCCCCCGACAACTAGGCCAGCAGTCAGAGAGATAACGTCAGCAAGCTGCGCTCCACACACACACACACATGCACGTCACGACTGAGGCTTGTATAACCCCCCCACCCATCAGGACTACATTTACACTGATATATGGAACAAATATTGTCCTTTTATTAAAAGTCAGGCTCTGTGGTTCACCTCTGAACTGTTTGATGGATGTGATGATAACACTGTTATTGTGCCTTTGATAAATAATGCATGAAATACCTTAAAGTGACAATAAAAACCCTTAAAGGGTAACTTTGGTGTTTTTCAACCTGGAAATTAGGGAGGAAAAATACAGATGTTACTCTTTAAGATTTCATTATATCAGACTTATGGCTGGCATGTTTTCAGCACTAGCCATCAAATATATTTACTAGGGCTGTCAATCGATTAAAATATTTAATCACAGTTAATCGCATGATTGTCCATAGTTAATCGTGATTAATCGCACATTAATTGCACATTTTTTGTCTGTTCAAAATGTAGTATTTAATACTCTTATCAACATGGGAGTGGGCAAATATGCTGCTTCATTCTAATGTATGTATATATTTATTATTGGAAATCAATTAACAACACAAAACAATGACAAATATTGTTCAGAAACCCTCACAGGTACTGCATTTAGCATAAAAAAATATGCTCAAATCATAACATCGCAAACTCCAGCCCAACAGGCAACAACAGCTGTCAGTGTGCTGACTTGACTATGACTTGCCCCAAACTGCATGTGATTATCGTAAAGTGGGCATGTCTGTAAAGGGGAGACTCGTGGGTACCCATAGAACCCATTTTCATTCACATATCTTGAGGTCAGAGGTCAAGGGACCCCTTTGAAAATGGCCATGCCAGTTTTTCCTCGCCAAAATTTAGCGCAAGTTTGGAGCGTTATTTAGGCTCCTTTGCGACAAGCTAGTATGACATGGTTGGTACCAATGGACTCCTTAGGTTTTACTTGTTTAACGTGTTATTACGTGTTAACATTGACAGCGATGATCTAAAAAACTATGGTTCTTTGACCTTACACATTAATGTTGAACTCCAAAGCAGAAACAGCCTCAGAGACACATTTGCAGAATTGAATCTCCAGGCAGGTTTTTTTAACTGCCTTGGCCCCTTTAAAAGCTGTTTTTTTAAATGAATCTACACATGCCAGAAATGTGCCGTTTCATTCCGTCAGAGCTAATTTGTGTTCATAATAATCCTTTCTTTCTCTCAGGGATGGGTTCATTCTTAAGCGTGGGTGCATTAGTCAGTACAGTAGTCATTCTGTACCGGGCTAAATATAGCAGCAGAGAAGAGCAACGTTTGCTGTTTTTCGAGCCAGCCACTTCTGACACCCACCTCCACTATCATCCCTCTTTGCATCCCCAATATTCCTCTAACCTTTGCGTCTGCCTGCTCTTTGTGTGTGTCGGTGTGTGTCCCTCAGGAGCGGGCGGCCAAATGGAGGACGTCGGACGGCTTGATGGACGGCCTGACCACCAACGGGGTGCTGGTGATGCACCCGGCGGGGGAGTTTGTGTCTGAGCCGGCTCCAGGCGTCTGGAGGGAAATCTCAGTTTGTGGAAACGTCTTCGCCCTGAGGGAGACTCGCTCGGCCCAGCAGAGGGGAAAACTGGTAAGATGAAGATGGGAAAATGAGTCTGCTTGGATATGGTCACTGACCTTGATTTGACCCATGATCTGCAGGGATTAATGTAATGTAAGGAAGTAAGGAACACCCTGGTTCTGTTGCAGAACCTGGCTGTCCTATATACATTTCAGTCTTTTTAAAGAAGAAATGAAGTCCTGCGTAATGCTGCAGAATCTTGATCCCTTTTCCCTATCGGTGTAAACGTCAGCAGCTCCTGGCTTGTGATTTTTGAATCAATTTGCACCACTTTGTCCAGGCATTTCCTGTCTTGACCCGAGGTGTTGTCAGCCACACAATTACCGTGAACGCGTGGAAGCCCTTGATACCAGCATGATCAAATTGCATCATAAAAAAAACTTGTTTAGCCGTCTTAAAAAGTCTTCATTGAGCTTTCCTCAGCACTGTTGTAGCATTGACCTCCTACAGGAGATAGTCGCGCCCCAAGAATCTGTAGGTCACTATCTGTTGAACATCCTGTCCATTTATGACCAGGGGTCAATGGCCACTGTGACTCATACGACCCACCACTACTTCCTTTGTTTTCCCGCCTTCAAGTTGTTAAAGCTAGGGGTTGGTAATGTTGAGAAACCAGCAAGAGTGCGCTAATTTTAACAAGACTCGGTCAAAACAGGAAACAACACGGCGGCCTGCTCGTAAACTTTCTGGTATTCCGTCTAAACAATCCACCAAAATCTACTTCTGAAAACATTTTAAGCGAGAAATAGGCGATGTCACTGCTGAATCTCTTATCTATTTAGAACTAGATCGCCTAGTTTCACAGCTTGGTCCAAGATTTGTGAGTCGGACGCGTCGCGCTGGACGGGCTCATTTGCATAACGGACTGTTCTCCGCCTTTTCATTTTGAAAGAGCAACGACCAATGAGGAAGCTCCAACACTCGGCCAACCAATTGTGTAACTTCATCACTCAGTCACTCAGGGACAGACTTTTGCGTTTGTAGGGCTGGCCCTCTGCAGTCCAGCCAAAAATGATCCAACCAAAAAAACCCAGCCCAGTGTTGCCAACTCTTTCCCAATGAAAGTAGCTAGCAGCACTAGCTCCTAAAGTCCCTAAATCTAGAGAGAAAGTCACCAAGTCATCAACACTGACAGTCCGTCCCTTCAGGCCTCCCTTCAAAGACACTCCCCCAAAATTATCATTATGAACATAAACATATCATAATGAATGTGAACGGCGAGAACATGGCTATTTTTAGTACTCACAGCTGTCAAGCTAGCAGCTGGTGGAAGACTCCAGTGACGAGCAATGAGTGCACGCAGGCAGGTAGACAGGTAGTCCATCCAATCATTACCTTCGGGCCGAATGAAATGATTGGACGGGTTTATTACAGTCCTGCGACAGCCACAGATACCAGATTTTTATCTTTTTTTTTGTCAGAGAATTTGATTTATTGATTACTGTCGGGATGTAATAAGAATTTGAACTAATATAACAAAAACATTTTTTGATGAAGATTACCAACCCTAGCTTTAATTCCACGCCAGACCACCGTTATTATTGTTAGAAATCAACCCACTAATGCGTTGTCATCCGCAAACTTAAACTGATTTGTAGACTCCATCTGTAAATATGATGCGTATATGATGATGATGATGATGACGGTGATGATGACGATTTCGAGGGAAGCCTCTTACAATAGATGGGTGTCAGCTGTCTGAACCATAACTAGTTGAGCACAGTGCCATCATGTGGTGGTACAGAAGGGAAATGCTACAATGGTACAGAGTGTACAACCCAGTGCTGCCAGTATGGCCCACAACAAATCACCATTTTCTCTGTGGTGAAACCTGACGAGCCCTCTCTTCTTCTCTTTCTCCCGCTACATTTCCATCTTCTCTTCTCCTCTTGAGGTGGAAAATGAGTCCAACACCCTCCAGGACGGCTCTCTGATTGATCTGTGCGGGGCTACCCTGCTGTGGAGGACCCCCGCCGGACTGCGCCACACCCCCACCCTCAAACAGCTGGAGTCCCTTCGCCAGGAGCTGAACGCCGCCCGGCCCCAGTGTCCCGTGGGCTTCAACACCCTGGCCTTCCCTAGTCTGGCCCAGCGCGAGATCGTCGACAAGAAGCAGCCCTGGGTCTACGTCAACTGCGGCCACGTACACGGCTATCACAACTGGGGTTACCGCAAGGAGAAGGGTCCCGCGGGCCCCGGTGGCACGGCGCCCGCCAGCACCGGGGAGAGGGAGTGCCCCATGTGCCGGCGGGTGGGCCCCTACGTGCCGCTGTGGCTGGGCTGTGAGGGAGGATTGTACCTGGACGCCGGGCCGCCCACACACGCTTTCTGCCCCTGCGGCCACGTATGCTCAGAAAAGACAGTGGTGGGGTGGAGCCAGATCCCGTTGCCCCACGGCACCCACGCCTTCCATGCTGCCTGCCCCTTCTGTGGTACCTGGTTGACGGGGGAGCAGGGCCACATCAAACTCATCTTTCAAGGCCCCGTCGACTGAAGCCCAGACCCGGGAGCCACAAGGGATGGTGGATCGGGCAGAGGTGGACGTGCTGAATAAAGACTGTGTGCTGGACCAAAAATCTGAACACTCAAGTGTGGGATGACAGAGAAAAGCACTGATGACGAGTACAGGAAGGACTGTTGACATGATGAACTGAAAGTGCCACGCAATAGTAGATTGCCGTGGCTTCAAATGGAATATGAGGTGTATGGAGAATATGTAAATAAATTGTGTTGAAATGAGGATGCATTAGTGATCTTTTGTTCTCTTTGAGTGCCTGTTTAGGCTCATTACACTGCAACTGGGACACTAAAAAGAAGAGCCTAGAAACAAGACGATCAGACATTCTGGAGGTTAGTCAAGCTTAAACGAAGGTGAAAATAAAGGTGAATGGTAAAATGATTACCGAAACTGTCCGATGTAAAGATTTATCACAGTTTAAAGGTGCCCTGTGGAGTTTTCTAGTAAGCAAACAAAAGTTATGTTTACATTCAGTGTTACTCACCAAATCGCAAAGAGAGCTGCAGGGATGATGTATTTTTATAGGTGAACCAGGAAGTTAGCATCGCCCTGGGTTCCCTCGACAACAAGCCAATGGGATTATACCATTGGGTTTTGGATTATTGCAGAAAATAAACTCTGTGGCAAACACACGTTTATGATATTTACACGTTGTGTTGCATAAAAAACTCCACAAATGAACACCAGTACTATGAATCCTGGAGCGTAAATGCAATCACCAGAAGTAAAACGCTAACGTTAGGCTATTAACGAACTACACCACGGTCACTTGAGTGCGAATATACACAACGAGGATGTGAAGGCGGACGAGTCGGACGTCACATTTAGCCACTTCCACTCCTTTTTTAAGACACATAAAAGCTTCAAAATTCATGAGTGGGATATTTACTGATGTATTTTATATCATAAAAGTAGAGTACCTGCATAGCCACATTAGTTATTCTAGTAGTAAGGCTGCTCTACATATTTCCATCAGCTGCAGGTTTGCATGTTGCTGGACAAATACTAACTCCTCTCCCCGTGAGAAGCCCTCACGCCGTAGTAGCAGCCAGCACGCCGTCTACTCCGTAGTACGCTGCAGACTCCACCGAGTGTCTCTAAGCCTTGCTCCCAGTGTGCAGCGCCCCCATTGTGCTAAAAATAACTCAAGGTCACCAAGCACCCAATGCCTCCCCACCAGGGGAGGGAGAGAGAGGGAGAGAGAGGGAGAGAGAGGGAGAGAGCGAGAGAGAGAGAGAGAGAGAGAGAGAGAGCTGCACCTTTACAACACCTAAGGAAATGTTGAACAAACACTGACAAAGCCTTCAATTTGTCCAGATTCAGGAACAGTTCCACTGCACCTTTACACATCTTCAATGCAACAACCAGGTGCAGGTAAACATGGTATTGTGGATCAGATATGAGCTGCTTAGTGTTGCCTATCATGTAATATATCTGCAGAGTGGATGCAGAGGGCAGCTGCAATCCCACCCAGAGCTGCCGCAGGGTTTTTTTTTTTTTATATCAGAGCCAGACCCTGAACAACAACTGGTAATATTCAATGTCAAGTATGTCTTCCGTTCACCCTTCCAACATTTCCGTTTGTCACAGTGATGCACTACGGCGGAGCTGGCCGCACCTACAGATGATCTGCGTGGCGTGTGTGGTTATTTAAAGGCCCACAGGGAGAGGTCGGGGTACAAATCAAGGACGACCGCCACGTGGATGACAGCAGATCTACAGTATGGTGGCCGGGGTAATGGATGCTGGGGAGGGAGCTGGTTCCTGTGGTGGCTCTGGTAGACAGCAACAGTGCACTCCTGTGGAGAGCATGTACTGTGTGTGTGTAAAACATCCCCTTGTGACTACGAAGAAAATGATTGTGTATTCAGCACTTTGGCCCAGAGAGCAAGATATCTCAACAAGTACTGGACAGATTGACATCTGGAACGCATGCTTATAGTCCCTTGAAGATTGATCCTAAATGTTTTTGGTGACCCCCCCTGGCCTTTCCTCTAGCCCCACCATCTGGACAAAAATATCCCTCACTCACAAAACAATATGGAAATTTATCATGGGACATGATACGAAAGTTGCTCGGCACATTTCATGCGAGGTAGCAGCATCCCCTGCTGTCTGCCATCGTGTCTTTTTTTCATGCTACCACTAGGAGTCGCCTACAACACCTTTACTTTATTTGTTAACTATTTGCAAATAAAGAATTATTACATTTTTTTTTATTATTTTCATTTTACTGTTTTAAGTTTTATTCTCTTACCTATTAATAAGGGGCTGGTTTTACACAGAGGTTTAACATTGGCAACACTACTCAGCCTGTGAAACAGTTGTATGTCTTCTGTGGGTTCCCATACTACCATTTAATATTAGATTTGAGGGAGAACGCTGTAACTGAACAAAAGTGAGCAGCGTCAATGTAACGTTACGTCCACTAAAAGTGTTTGTTTTTGCCACCGACAGGCTCAGATTGTTATTCTAAGTGTCTGACTACATTATGGAAAGGACCCTACAGAGAAATAAAACCTTATTCTTACCTTTCTCTTGATCCGGTCTGTTTGTTATTGTGTCCAAGTCCCGCTCAAGGAGAAGTCTCGTTGTGCAATCTGAATATCGGGCAGCAACAGGTCCCACTCTTTACAGCATTCATCCTCTGAGGTCAAAGGGTCACACACCCACAGGAACACCACCAGTCTCCCGAGCTTTGCGGCCTTGCACCAGCTGGTTGACCCTCCTCTGCCTTTTGAAAAATACTGATGTTACCCTTTAAATGCAGTAACATATTTGATAGATAGATCTGTCATACAGGCCCAGTGTCGATCCTTGTGCCAAGGTAATTTAGTTAAGACAGTTAATTTGAAAATAAAGAAATCCAAAGAAAGCCTTTAATGTTTTATCTGATAAATATCATTATGTTTGTTTATTAAGGGGCCCCCCCGGGGCAAAGCAAGTTGAGTATCGCTGCATTAACATATTATGGTTTACATTGGGTTACATCAGCTTACTGTAAATTCTTTGCACACTTCTAGTTATCAATGATGAAACACACTGTCCTGCTTCTTTATGAAGTGAAACATTCAGACCCCTCACCTCTCCTCCCCTCCGTGTTCAGGATACTGTTGAGTAACAATACCAGACCAGCTCTCATGTTGACGTTGATCTTTTTCATCATTTTATTATATATATATTTATAATATGTACAGAAAAAAAACAAAAAAACATGATCAAACTCAGCAGGGAGACAGCACCAAAGTGAACAAGCCAAACAGAAAGACAGACAGAAGGTGACTGACAGGCGAGCTCCTGCCCGGTGCTCTTTATTAACAAACAACACCTAGTGAGTGCCTTTAGTAAGCCATTGAACAGCGATGGATGGACAGAGTGTGCAAATGACATGGAAAACATCCCCCCCGCCCTGTTAACCCAAACCAATACAAAAAGTGAACTTAAGAGAAGTCAAGTGTTGTTTCATCAGAATCACATTCATAAGCAAAACCCCCCCACCCACCCGCCCTCCCACCCAGCGTCCCCTCATACTTCCATGGACTAGACAACACACTATAGTGTATTCAATGAATACATTAAAATCAGTAGAATATCAAGACTTGTTGAAAGGAAGATAAAAAAAAAAAGAAGGAAATCAGTCATCATCCAGTATGTGTGTGTGTGTGTGTGTGAGTGAGTGTTAAGTTCAAATGTTTGCTTGTTCTGCATCTACTCAAGTGAGAGCGGTGTGATGCCAGGATGCCAACATGTGTCCAAAAAAGCTCAGGAATGTTACACACGATCCTGCCCCACACACACACACACATACACACACACAAACAAACACACACACACTATTACTGCTGGTTCCTTCCCTCCTCCGTGTCAGATTCCAGACCTGCACAGCGAACTACAGCATTCCTAGTTTAGCTTTAACAGGGCTGAAAACACACGAGGCTAAAAATACATCTCACACACACGCACGACTCATCTTCCAAGTGATGCCAACGTCACATCGGTGCTTCACTCTGATCACTCCAGAATTGACGCTTTCTGACTGAGCATCAATCAGTGATGAGGCTTCACATACGGGGAGGCTGCTGTTCTCAAACATTAACGTGGACTCATCTAGATTCAGGTTTCAGGTGTGTTGGTGTTGGACCCTGAAACGCTGAAGACGGGTTTTTCTTGCAGAGAGAGAACCAAAAGCCTGGACGAGCCTCCCTTATCTGAGCAAAAGAGCCAGTCGGGGAGGATCTTGAGTTGCGGTGACGTGATTAGCTGGAGGGGGAGAGAGGTGGGAGTTCATATCCGGTCAGCAAAACGGAGACCAGTCAGTCCCTGAAACCTCCAGACGCCCCCCAAACACAACACGAGTGATGAGACTGACTGTGGTGGAGCATGGTGTGTACACACATAACCCAGACAGTCCTCAGAAGGCCCTGATGCTACTGTAACACAGTATGTTCATCCTTTAACCAGATTTTCCAGTTCTTTGTAAAACGGGGGTAAAAAGTAGCGGCTCAGATTGATGAGGTCTCCAGTGTGGAGGCCCCTCTATGAGGGCAGCGGGCGGGGGGGGTGCTCTTCTCCTCACATTCCTTCCAGTTTCCCTGGAAATACGGCTGAGACCAGAGCTCCAGGCATGTAAACAGCCTCGGACCCGTCGCTGGTTTCACCGTTACTACGCCAACGGCGAGCGGCCTGTGTCTGATCCAAACACAACAAATCTGTTCACATACATGTCTGCTATAGCTCCAGTTTGCTCCTCTCAAGTAATTATAACATGATAGGGAAGGTGAAAGCTTCGGAACAAGACAGTAAATGGACCTTGAGTTAAGATTATTTTGAAATTTCACACTCCGGGCGCCCTGGGAGCTCACCTGGTAGAGCAGAGTCCGTACCGCAGCGGCCCTTTGCTGCATCTCGTTACCTCTCTCTGTCAATCTGTCTGACTATCCAATAAAGGCAAAAAAAAACTAAAACAAAGATTCTTAAGAACAAAGAACACTTTCAAAAGATAGGGGAAGTCTTCCAGCGTCCATGTCCACATGATTATGGACATGTCTTTAATAATGCAGAAAGGCGTGTTAAACAACCTGCCATGTTGAATGTAAAGGCCCCGACACACCAAGCCGACGGTCGGCCGTCAGCCAGTTTGGGGCCGTCGCTGAGCGTCTGTCAGTCTACTTTTTTCGGAGCGTCTCGCACTGTTGGCTCTAGTCTGCCTACGTTGGAGGCTTTTCGGCCGATTCAGCATGTTGAGCTCGTCGATGAGAGAAATAACTCTGATTGGCTGTTCAGATTAAGCGAATCAGTGCATGAAAAGAGAAACGGAAGGAAGGCAAACGAGTAAAGTCAAGAGGGCGCACTCAGAAGGCTCTTCTCATTTTTCAAGCTAAGTGGTGAGTGAGAGTGGTGTGGAAATGGTTGCCGCTTTGTTTCATTTACGAATCATGACAACGGCTCGTATATCTGCTGTCCTCTGTCTTCTTGTTCCCCTTTTTGAATGACGAATACAGACTACTGCTGCCTGCTGGTGTGGAGAGTCATTTCCTCTCACGCAGGCGCAGAACGTACATGGTAGTTGGCCGTCGGCTGTAGTTTTTGCGGTTTGTTTTTGCGGTTTGCCGACAAATGCAACTTGTCGGCCAAGACGAAGGCGGCGTTAGGCGACGCAATTGGTGGCCTTCGTCACCGCTAGTTCTTTTGATGTCAGCTTGGTAAGTCTGGGCCTTAAAGGAGGTATATTTCAAATGACGCGCTTGTTGAATCCTCTAACAGCATCTGAAACAACAAACATACGGCCTAGTTCATTTGAAGTTGAGACGTTAGTAATTAATGAAATGGACTCAAAGGTAAAAAAGAAGAATTACTCAAGTGGCACCAACTGGAACACTAAAGCATCTGATTAGGAACCCAAAAAGACGGGTGTGAACCATGTGTCCGACCGGGACATTATGTTGACAAACAGGAGGATCTCTGGGAAGGAACAGCAGCTTTAGTAAGAGCCCACTCCAATCCCCCCCATCCCTCAGCCAACAGACACACCCACACCACATCTCCACCTCAGCTTCATCTGCAAACAAGCAACAATGACATGATGTCCGTCACGTACTCAACATGAGAGCTGAAGCTAATTGTACAAGTTATCTCTATCAGGAGTATCAATGAGAAAATAAAAAAACAATAAAACCACGACAATAATAAAACGGTCATTGTAAGATCAATGCAGAATATTGCCAATCACTCCTGTTTAAGTCGAACTCTTCTGTATGCAGTGTTATCTGCCCTCGGACTGTAATATTTAGTGTCATTCCAGGAAGTCACCGAGCTAAACGTTACAGCTTTTTGTCACATTGCTTTTTTTTTTTTATATATGAAATGAAGACTGAAGACTAAAACAGAAAAACTAACGCCATATATTGCTGCCTCCATCTCAGCTCTGACGTCTGTATGTGGAACTAAGTGACCTGCCAGGGTCCTCTTCTACCTCAAGTGTTGAGCAGGGAGTTTGGTTAATGAATCCCTTGGTTAATGCTTCCGTCAAAACTAACTACAATCTGTCTTTGCATGTTGATCTTTCTCCTGAATGTGATCTCATTATAGGTTCAGACGAGGGGCCTCAGAATGGCAACGTTTTCAGCCCAGACTAATTTATTTCCTTAGTTTAACTTTGGTGAATTTGTGCCATCGACCAATCACAAACCATCTTGGCAGTTCTGACTTTTGTCGGAGCAGAAAGCCGAAGAGTCCAAAATGGAGCAGGCTATTAGCTGTGTTTCACATAAACATTCCCCCACAAACAGACACGGTTTGCAGACAGCAGTCGATAGTACAAATTTGAGTCTTCAGTAAACTGCGTTAACTTACAGTTAGCGACTGAGCTAACCGGCTTTCTAACTGGTTAGAAATGAGCTCACCAGCCACAGCAGCTTGCCAACTAGCCCCACACCTAGTCAAGGATGCTACCTAGTCTGTTTCGCCAGAATGCAAAATAAGTTCAGTGTGCTTCAAATTAAATACTTGTCGAATTTTCTAACGGCATCTAAAACCCTCCCTTTCCCATGGTGCAACTGGGGGAGAGCATCTGACGATTTTTGGAACTTTAATCCGACAATCATGCTCACTTCACGCAACTACTTCCGTCATCCGTATACAGTACTTTAAAGGTGTGTTCAGACAGAACAGTGAGGTGATTTCAGAGCAATTGCATACAAAGTCAATGGAAAAGGCTTGAGTGGGTATGAATAGATGCAAATTCACCCGGGATGGCACAAACTGAGACAAAGACAGTTGGAAATGTTAAGCAAAAGATTCGGGGCTCATCCGGGGGCGATCAGTCAAAGGCTGAATTGAACACATACATCAGACCGGCAATACGTCATCGAGAGATGACGCGGATCTCCGATTTGTTCTCCTGCCATGTCCTAAAAAAGATATAATAGAGGAGCTTTATGGCTCCAAGCTATAGACCAGACCAGCATGGTGTCATCAAATGAAAAGCTGTTGTGTAGCAGGTTAACCGAGGCTTTCACACTGACATTTGAGGCACATACAATCTGTGAATATTCACTATCTGTGTGGTTAATCTCTAAATGATGCTGGTGACAGTGGCTAGCATGGCTAGCTAACGTTAGCTTGAGTGGAAGGCTGCTGCAGTAATACAGTCATACATTAACGTTATAGCAGCATCAGACTGTCGTCTCCAACTAAATCTCATCCTATAGATCAAACAGTTGGTTATTAACGCGTTGGTTATTTACCGACAACACTTAGCCTAATGGGATTCAATCAAATATGTAGAGATGTCTGGATAAGCACTATCCGGCCACTGTGTTGGACGGGGAAAGACTGAAGGGACATGGGGGCGATCAACCTTCATTTATTAATGCAACGCGAACGCTCAGGTCCAGGCAAGGTCGCAAAATAATTATTAGACATGTGTATAAAACAAACGTTTGTATAACAAGAGATGAATGAATGCGAACTTGTCAAAATTACAATCCAAACACAAATTGCATTGAAGGTCTGTTTTCTATCCCGAAAAGGGGGCTTGACTTTTTGAGAAGTACCCGTATGAGCCGGTCTGATGTATACACACGGTCGGTGCGTCCATTTCTAGCTAGCTTACAGCTAGAGACGGGGCCCCTGCTGCCGCCTGCTGGCAGCAGAAGAAAGTGTGATTTTAGTGTTAATGACTAACATAGAAATTAATTTAATTAATGCATGACATAAAAAATCCTTGATGCTGCTGTTATTTATTATTATTTATCATACAGTTTAAGGTCAGTGGCTGATAGAATAGTTTTAACATGGTGTTTTAAAAGCCCTCGCCACAACAGGCCGCTATGTGGGGAAAACTACAATAAGCGTGCCCAAAGTGTTTGGCAATGAAAGCGGATGGCACAAATTTGATGCCAAGTGAAGCTGATTGCCTGTTGACCCGCTGCGATCTGATTGGCTATTTGCCAAGTACTGCTGTGTGATCATTTGCTCAAAATTGGCAGAACTCAGTATTTCTTTTAAACTGACATACAAATTGAACAGTATAACAGCAAGTCAAGGACAACAGGTATGCGCCCAGAGAGATTATTATCACCCGTGTTAAACTGTGTGGGTCAAATTCAACGTGAGTGACGTAACGTGGATATTCCCCTGTGCCTCCTGTCTGAACACACCTTAAGAGAGTGAGAGTGGTAGCCGAGGAAGGGGACAGATGGAGGGAGAGGAGGGAGGCTCACCGAATGGGCTTCCCCTGGATCTTCGTCAATAAATGCCAATGATGAGTCACTGTTCTGGAACACTTCACATTTACAGTGTGTGACTCAAGCACACTGCACCTGTGTGTGTGTGCGTGTGTGTGTGTGTGTGTGTGTGTGTGTGTGCAGGTAAATAGAAAAGTTGGGCTGGGGCGAGGTGGGGGGGTGGCCCTAAGATGAGATCAGCGTAGACAGACACAGCCTGAGGAGAAAAGTGTTTGGCCAAAATCTCTTTAACCCGTGCCACCCCTCTACAGTGTGTTTGAGTGTGTGTGTGTGTGTGTGTGTGTGTGTAGAGATAAGCTCACTGTATCTAAACCTAATCTTCCACTGCCTCCATTCCACTCTAAATCAATACCAATCTCCCCCCCGAATCTGTTTTCTTTCCGTCCTCTTGGCAGAAAGTAAAAGTGGTCTCGGTGGCTGTTTCTGTCCCTCACAGACTGATCGCTTTCCTCTCTCGTTATTTGACGGGTGTACAGACCCAAATTAACCCTTGTAAAGTTTCAATCCATTTCCTGATCTTAACACCATCCCCCGGATCTCCAGACGGGCTGATAGGAGGGGAGTCAGGGAGTTGGGTGTGGGTTACAGGGTGTTATGGAGGACCGGTGGGGGTGTGGGAGTGGCAGAGATGATGGGGAGGGAACACAGAAGGAGAAGAAAAGGGAGATTTCAGTGGAAATGGTAGAGGTGATGGTTGGGGGTGGTGGTGGTGGTCTTTTAACAGCAGCCCCCTCCGGACTGCCTGACGGGGGTGCTCTCGATTTTCAAGTTGGGCTTGTCGCCGCCGGCCGTGGCCCCGGGACCCATGCGCTTCTTGATCTCTGCGGCCATGGTCATGAAAGCCTGCTCTACGTTGGTGGCGTTCTTGGCGCTCGTCTCCAGGAAGGGGATGGCCAAAGAATCGGCGAACTCCTGCCAGAAAGGAAGGAGGAAACTTGTAGTGAAACTGGACACTCCAAACATACAGAACACAGAGATTTAAGTCTCTGTTATACTGACAACAGACATGTAAAACATGTTGATCATTGATGCCTGGATTATGAAATAAAAACACCACAATACACCACGTATTGGGTATAAATGATAGAAAATGTTTCTTTTTTATATCGTTGTAAACTTAATATCTATTGGGTTGATGTCACCTTGGGGTTTACAAAACTGTGATGGGTATTTTTCACTATTAATTGAGAAAATAATCAACAGATTAATCAATAATAAAAACTAGTTGCAGCACCGGCACAAAACCTGTTGGCTTTAGTGTCCAATAACAGTCTATATGCTATTTTACTTGCTTGTCCAGTCTTACAGAAATAACTAGGGCTGGACCAAATAGTTGGAGCTTTGAAACTTCATTCAAAACATTGACATTCCAACTCTAAAATCAATATTTGAATGCTGCGCAGCTTTTTTTTCTATTAATTGTGTTTAAAGCCGGTATGTTTGCAGAGCTGCAGATAAAGATCAGGCTACACTCATCATCATCATATGAAACTAGAAAACCTGAGGAATCCATTGGTACCAACCATGTCATACTAGCTTGTCGCAAAGGAGGCTTAATATGTTGTTACTTCCTGCCTTACCTTGGCTGTTGTGTAGTCCACTACTTTCTTAGTGGTCAGGTCACACTTGTTGCCCACCAGAAGCTTGTTGACATTTTCACTGGCGTAGCGGTCGATTTCCTGAAGCCACTGCTTGACGTTGTTATAGGACTCCTGCACAATGACAAGAATATGAGCAGGACAGACACTGTCAGTTTACAGGTTTTAACACCACTGTGACTGGGCAGTGGGATTTATACAGTTAGAGGGAATTGTAGTATATCATTAACATTAATAAAAAGAGTATCAATTTCACTCTGATTCGGACTAGCCAAACAGACTATGGCTTGTGAAAGCACCCTTAAATTATTGAAAACAACTTGAGTACAGCAACTCAAGTTTGAACTGGAACAGGGTTGGGTACTGAACCTCAAAACATTTACACTCTGCAAAGTAACAAAACAAAACCATACTACTGGATTAGTATTGGAGTGATTTCCTACTCGGAGGAATCGGCCCAGACGGCTCACCCACCTGATCTGTCACATCATATACAACTATGATGCCGTGGGCTCCGCGGTAGTAACTGGAGGTGATGGTACGAAACCTCTCCTGACCGGCGGTGTCCCACTGAGAGAGACACAAGCAGAGATAGAAAAGATTAGAAATCAATACAACAAAATAGTACTTCATAAAAGAATCTGAATTAATACCTCTTCCCTCCTCAGAACCCTTGAGACGATCAAAAGATCTCATGTATTGTTTGTTTGACTTTGACTTTGAAGAGGAATAGGAAGAACAAATGAAGTATATTTGACTTCGAAGCATAAACTTCTGATTAAATTCATCTTGTTTCTGTGTAGCAGTCAAAAGAAAGTGTTTGGAAATAGTTAGTGGATGAAGACAAAAGAAAAGCTGAGTAGCAGAGTTATGAGTATGACATGACTCTGTTGTTGTAATGATGACATTAGTGATGTGTAAATGCACATTATGCAGAGTTTACCATGTGTATTTACAAGATAATAGAGTACAGCTGATTTCACCTCCTCAACATTTTTACTATCAACCTTTCTTTGTTCATTCTCTGTAATTATTTGAAAACTGGTTTTGATTTGAGAAAAACAGTATTTCATTTAAAGTATTTATGGAGAAGAAGAAAATAACTTTGATGTAGTTGGCAGATGCCAGATTCTAACAGTGTTATCAGCTCTATTTCTGTGCCTGTGAAGGACACAGAGGATTCTTTTGTAGTTTTTTTTTCCTGCTATCGATGATTTGATGTGAGCATTCCTCTACTGCTGCTTTCAACTCATGAAAGGTCATCTGACAACACAAACCCAACCTGATTAACTAAACTTAGTTTAGTGAAACCTGTCTAAGCCAGAGTCCCATTTATTGAAGCAGGTCTTTCATTGCTAAGTCTGACTTTTCTCATACGCCATTTAAATACCCTGTGGTGTCCTCAGACTTTGTAAATCAGAATAAACAATATAAATAAAGCTTCTTTTAAACCTACAGCACTGAATGATCAGAATTGGTCTATTTCTACTGCAGCCATGTGCAGTCATTGTCATGGGTTCTGCTCTTGTTTCCACCTCTTTGGCTTAGAAAGTGATACTAAATCCAAGTGCCCGGTACTTTCAGAGGTTGTAGGCAGTGCTGTCTTACATGATTGGTCAAGCAGATGTGATGTCACAACAAGAACGACTATAAAATACAACCACTCTGACCAATTTAGTCCTGCGTCTGCATGGAGCAGATCAACTAGGGCTGGGACGATTCACCCATCTCCCAAATTAATACTATCAGGATACTTAGGTGCCGATTCAATATGTATTGCGATTTTTGTTAACTTTTTTTAACACTAGACCATGGGAAAAAGTTGAATCATACACTTCTATGGACTTTTAATTTGGAAAATATCTAAATTGATACAGTAAAAATGTTTGACTTTCATGTCCTGAAATCAAATATATCAGTCATTGTCATGCATTATTTATTAAATTTTTTCCAGCAACCCAAAAATCTAAGAATAAAAACATTTCCTTCACAAATTAGTGGTATTTTCTTTTTTAATTTATAAACCACATGTAATGTTTTATACTTCTGGTGAATATAAGCCAATCAATCTTATTTCCATATATGTATGTTGTATATACAGTTCTTGACGGATACAGAGCGGATATGACGCCACGTTACTCAGACTACTACAATAAAAGCGGTAACTTCCTTCTACTTCAGCATCGACTCAAATGAAGGAAATTGATTCTGGCATTAAAAGAAAAAATCAATTTAAAAATCGTTAAAAAATAAACCGCAATACATTTTTTTTCCCCACTCCTAGTAAATACAATGGAAACACAAAGAAAAACCTAGTACCAAAGCCTCACTTGGTTTCTAATGCAGTGAGAATCAGCTAAATGTCTGCAGAATTACTACAAGAAAACTCAGTTTATCTCCAGGTGTGTTAAGAGTGATTTATAAAAGCAAAAAAACAGAACCACGCTGTGCATTGTGCTTTTAATGTTGTGTGTATATGTATAAGCAGAGCTAATGTATGTCTGCTTAACAAACTAGATGTATTTGAGGTGGCACAACCTGTTCCCTAAACTAAAACAGGATCCAATTACAGCTTGGTCTGAATGCAAAACCGGCACACACACACAAACACACACACACAGACACAGCATGCCTCTTGTGTGTTTTGAAACAATGGTTGGATCTGAGCCCTGGCTCAGGTGAGGGTTACAGAGTGTGTTCTCTCTGTGTGTGTGTGTGTGTGTGTGTGTGTGTGTGTGTGTGTGTGTGTGCGTACTCACAATCTGCAGTTTGATGGTCT
>CAKAKR010036404.1:0-12863 GCA_916700685.1 Adelosebastes latens
ATATTTATGTATGCCCCTGCTGTGATCCTGTGATGTAACTTCTGTCTGTTTCATTAAATCCTCTATAGTCTGCATATCTGGGTCGGTGGGTTATTGTGTAATCATTACGATATATATATATAAATTGTTTTGTAACAGTGGATCATTCCCACTATAATCTCCTAGATGGGATCCATCAGAACAATCAATTACAAGCACTATAGGACATCTCCGTTTGTGCATCCTTTCCATTTAATATCAGAAGGCTTTGTGTGTTTGTGTGTATTCCCAGCTAACTGTCCTCTTACCTAACACGCTTATAAATGTACACACATGCCGTCATGCATCATAGCACCCAGCTGCACCTGGGGGATTTTAGTGACTACAAACTACAGAATATCTACTTTATATCTGTGTCTCAGGTCTGTGGACGCCCTCCTTTCCCATCACAGTATCCATGCACCTCTGTTTTCTCTCTGCTCTTCCTCTCGCTTCCTTATCTGTGGTCCAGACTTCCTCCCCCTCCCTCCATCAGTCCCCCTCTTTCTCACAGACCTTCCTCTGTTTTTGGCCCCAGTAGTTTTCCACCGTCCGGAGGAGGACAGAGCACCTCTCAGCCTTTGGCTCTGCTAACACTAGAGAGGCCTAGCATTATCGTAGTATGTGTGGGCAAGCATGCGTGTGTGCTCGTATGTGTACACTGCTCATTCATAGCATTTCATGCATACCTTGGCATTGCTGTCCAGTCGTAGCCCACCATCGCCCTCTAAGGGGCAGAATTATAGCAACAGATTTCTCTCAGATGGACTTTCTGCTCAAGTTTTAGAGGATGTTTTGCTGCAGTTAATTCAAATCTTTATTTCAAATAAGACAAGTTGAATGTCATTTTTTTAGAAGTTGCTGAACTTTTCCCCCCTCTCTCTCTCAGCTAGACAGGCACACAGATTAACTCTGCACGACCCCCAAAACATATTAAACCAAGCATGATACCATTTGGCCTTCCTCTATTCATCGCAGACAGAATGGGAGGCTACAAAAAGGGAGACTGGGTGAAAAGACTTCAGGGGCAAGAGAGGAGGAGGAGGAGGAGGAGGAGAGGCCGGGTTGCAGGGTGAGAGAAGGGTGAACTGGAGAAAGGGATTTGTGTTGAGAAATTAGCCTGGATGAAGAGCGCTGGTATATTATGTCAGCATTAAGAGACAGGGGAACATAGAGGAGACGGAGAGGGGGGGATGGGCGGATTTTGGAAGAATAAAGGAGAGGCAGACGGAGGGAGGAGAGAGCGGACAGTGATGGATGAAGGGAGGGGAGAAGTTTGGAATTGAATAAGTGAGAAACGGCAGGGTTGACAATTTTAAAAGCTCATCTTGCAAAGGGGCCAAAAGGATTCTCAGTGTCTTAACTACATCATGCATAAGCACACCGATTTGCATGTAGTAGAAACTATAGAGTTAACTGCTATAGTAGTAGGGACAGAAGATTACATTGGTGCCTAGTGGAGGAAGAATTCCCACTGGGCAACGAGATAGAGGAGGAATGAAGGTAGATTACATTGGAAGCTAATATGGAAAGACTTTTCAGTGTATATTAGATTGGCTATAATGGAGTATCCCACTAGTGAGCAGCTAAACCCATTAGAAGCACTGACAGCTCCTCGGCCCGCGTGAAAGGAGGTGTGAATCTGCCATACCGCAGCAAATTAATAGGGTATTAAGTGAACACGTCAGAGTTAAAGTGTGTGAGAGTACGCGACTGGAAATCTGATGAGTGAACATAGTAAACCATCCAAACCGCAGCCCCCCCCCCTCCCCGTTGTGACATTCCAGCGTGTGCACACTTACTACGGACTACCTGCAGAGCAAATGGTGGGGGGATGCATCTGTTCGGAGTTTCAGTTGGTGCTGACTCGCTCCGTGAGCGAAACAAATGTCTTCAGTGCTGACTCAGATGGTGTGAGAAGTTGCGACCCTGAACTCTAACCCCTCGACCCGGCTGCCAGTTTGAAGCGCTCTCCCCAGAGGGACGATGAAAGACAGAGTCCCTGTGTCAGTTGTTTGACCGAAAACCAGCGAGGGCTCGGGGGACAAATGAGGAAAAAAAGAAAGAGGGGTGGAAGGGGAAAAAAGAAAATGAAAGAGGTGGTGGCACAGGACAATGGCAAGACTTCAAAGCTTAAGTGAGGAGGACAAGTGTTGAAGAACTCACCTACTGTCATTTAGACCTTTAACACACAAGCACGCACAACTTGCCCGCTGACGCAAAAGCGAGAGTAGCTTCATAGTGAGAGTTGACCTGTTTGCGGCAGACAGGAAGAAAGATACAGCCACCTTCAACCCTTGCTGTTTACCCACACCTCAGTCACATGCAAGAAAACTCACACACACACACTCAAACACACAAGAGGCTTCAGTAGGACTCGATAAACAGATGTGCTCACCAGCCTGGGGCATGAGACGCCCTGAATAAGGGTCTTCAGAGGATCCCTCTCCTCTGAAAACACACACACACAGACAAACCAACACAAGGGAAGAAGACACTGTGTGGAAAGTAGGTTTGCAGCAGCTCACACACCTGGCTCTCGCTCTCGCATACGACATAGCTATCACGTTAATGCGACTCTCACTCTCCCGAGAGCTGTCAGTCAGAGGCGAGTGGAGACGCAGGGAGATACAGGAGTCTCCAGGAGTGGAGAGCTTTGATGAGTGACACGTAAAGAGCAAGGAGGATGGAGGAGAAGACACGGGTTTGCACTGTAAAGCTCTGGTCTAGCTCAACAGGCATTTTTTACCTTTATGTCCTTTAAGGAAAAGTAAAGGACCTCCAGTTCCTTTACCTTTTTTCGGATAAAGATAACACAATCCACATGACTCTTTCAAGCACAAACAACCCAAATGCAACTGTGAAACCACTGACAGTCATATGAGCACACATATAACACACATCCATGCCAGTGAGGGTAGTGAAAGCTCCACATGGGGTGAAGCACAGGGGTTGAAGGGGCCCTGTAGCCTTCAGCCATTCTGTCTTTGGGGAGGGAAAGGGTATAATTACACCCCATTCATTCCTCCTCCCCTCCTTTTCTAGAGAACACGTTGGCCCCAGACCCCTAACAGCTTTTAATTAGCCAGGCCAATGAAGTAGAGGAGGAGGAGGGGAAACGAGGAGGTGAGGAGAAGGATAAAAGGAGAGTTTTCTTAAACGCATGAATGAAATTAGCGACAGAATCTGTTTTTTGTTGGCTTTTGACAAGCCTGTGTTTGCAACGCGGAGGTCGGCCGGGCCACTAACAAGGGCGCAGCGTGGGAAAAAGGGTATATTCCATACAATTTAAAACTCTTTACTTCAGAGGGAACAACTAGAGATCTCCAAGTGTTTTCTCCGACTCTGTTATTACCGGTCTGACTCAAAGAAAACAGAGCAAAGAGGAATGAGATGAGAGTGGAGATTATTTGGCCAATTAGGCTGCTACAGGCTGTCTCTTTTCATTTCGCTGAAACACTTGCACTCGCAAACACAAACAAAGGCACACCTACACAGTGTACACACACACACACACGTACAAAGAGGCTTTTCTGAGAGAGAGAGAGAGAGAGAGAGAGAGAGCAGTGATTGCGAGTGGAGGGTGGTGATCAGCCTGTTAGCCCTGGATAACAAGTGTAGAGCTGTGCTCAGCTAACAAAGCATGTTTTGACAGGTATAGGTTAGCCCAAACCGACACACACGCACACACACACACACACACACACACATACAGAGGCAGTAAGGAGGGGTTAGAGGCCCATGTTTGGAGCCAGTGTGTCTATGACTTGGCCAGGGGGGGGTCCTAACAGGAGCCACAACAACAGGACAGGACGGGGGGGGGGGGCCGGGGGCCACCACGTCCGACGCTTTGATGCCGGGGCACTCACACATAAACAGTGGCAGACACACAGGAGCTGCTTTCTTGTCACTTTCACTCACGCTAAACACAGGCATCCACATGCAGTCATTGAGTTTAAACACAGATTAGATGAGAGGATTAGAGCCTGCTACCTCCAAGGATGTAATCAGAGTATTACGCACGTATCAATCTTTCTTCACCTCCTGGCTTTTGGCTGATCTCGCAGCAGTAGTAGCAACATGCCAGCCAGCTGCACATATTGCAGCATAGCACGGCCTCGCCTGCATCATGTTTACTTTAAAGGAAAGATGGGAAACTGAAAGTTAAGATACCAGGTTAGATTTGCTCATGAGCTACTGATTAACAATAAGTAAAAGTTCTACTAAGGTGAAACTAACTCAACTCCCTGAAAAACGCATTCTGACTGACTGATCATCGCCGCAAATTGTGCAGTGCAGCATTTCTATACTTCATTAGGACACCAAACAAGCACAGGAAGTGAGCAAAGAGGAGACGGGGAGGCTCAGGAAGAGCCGTAAAACTAAATGAAGGGTAAAGATGAAAAGAGAGAGAAAGACAGCGACAGTCTGACTGTCTCCACCCACCCCGTCTCCGTCTTTGATGAAATCTGAGAACCAGATATAGACAGCAAATTAGTGTGAGGAGGAGTCGCAACAGGAGCTTCAACACTGATGGACAAACATCAGTGAGACAGAAACAGTTTAAAAGGACTTGATGGAAAGATACACAGGGTTGTACAGATAGAAAAGGGAGACTATAGAAGGTAGGTCTTGTCTTGTTGTAAACAGGTGAGGAGTGTAAAAGGAGGGAGGAGAGCAGGAAGGCGTGCGAGTGGGATGGTGGAAGGGCTTTAAGCGATTCTAGGTGTGTTTTCTTGTCTAAGTGAACAAGTCCGGCCTGATCAGGCTCTTTCTAATTCTGTCCCAGTGACGGGTTTGCACAAGCACACCGAAACACGTCAACACAAACACCCTCACGTGGTACATGACCTCCGCCCTGGTAGCTGCACCTGTGTGTTAGCGTGTGTTAACATGTGTTATTTCTATGAGTAAGCCTGGTTGTTGTTGTTGCGCGTGTCTGTGTGTGATTATTTGCTCTCATTGTCATTCTTAATATGTGTGTTGTATGAGCCAAGCTGTCAGGCCAGAGCGTGTGTTGAAAACGTGTAACAGGCAATATCTGTTATTCATGTTATTAATTTTTGCAAAATAAACGCATTCCCACGCCAGATGAAGACATTTGTCAGTAACCTCCTCCTTCCCTCCTGTCTCTCTGCAGCTTCCTGTGGGATGAGTATGCAGTGGAAGTGCGCATCAATGACTATCTGGACATCATCTGCCCCCACTACACCCACGGCGAGGTGTCATCGCACGCGGCCGAGCGCTACGTGCTGTACATGGTGGAGAAGGAGGACTACGAGGTGTGCAAGCCTCACTCCTTTGACCAGCTCCGCTGGGAGTGCTCGCGGCCGTTCGCTCCCCACGCTCCAGAGAAATTCTCCGAGAAGTTCCAGCGTTTTACTCCCTTCACCCTGGGCAAGGAGTTCAGACAGGGAGAGAGCTATTATTATATCTGTAAGTATCATTACTAACATTTTTATCAACTTATTGTGATCTTAAGAAGGTTTCTTGTATTAAAACTTTTGTCCTCTTTCTAACAGCCAAACCAATGCATCACCACGGCCAGGACTGTCTGAGGCTGAGAGTGGATGTCGGCGGACATAAAGGCTCCGGAAAGACCAATCTGGATAAATCCAAGGCAGAAGATACAGTGAAAAGCTTGGATGGAGAAAAAGCGAAATTTCCTGCTGCTGGAGGAGTTCACAACCCCTCCAACCGGCTCCCAGCAGGTGAGGATTCTTCTAAAACTAAATGCCAGACAGATGCAAAATAGTCACAGCGGTCCCATGTCTGAGAGGAGCTCAGCTGGGTGTGTTTACCGTGCCTGAATGATGAAATCCAACTCTTTCTTTCCTCAGATGACCCCGCTGTGATGGAGCCAAATGTCCAGAGGAGCGTCGGCAGTTCAGCAGCACAGCTGGTCTCCTTTTCACTCTTCTTCACCACGATCCCAGTCCTATTAGCTCTGATGCTACACTAAAGGCTGAGCTAGACGCCACAACAGAGACAATGCTTACCTAATGCCGGTCATTGGGACCACGAATGAACACTCAGAGATTTTTTTTATACGTTTTTTTTTATACGAGTGTGGACAGTGCTGTCAGTGTGCGTTTGTTTGCGTGAATGTGGAACGTGGATCGTTCCAAAGAAGAGGACCTTTTTTTATTATTATGAGGATGGAAATTCTCATTTTTTTGACCCTTTAAGATGCACTCATTTTTCATTACGAACAAAACTGCAAGCAAACTGATCAAAAATACTTAGTATTGAAAAAGACAAGAACATTACAGTGTCTTTCATATCCTGTGTTTTCATCATTGGTACAGATTTGCATTATGCTCCTGATCTGCAGCTCATTTTTCTTCCTCTACATGTAGAGAAATTGTTAATTCTGTGTATTGGAAATGTTGTCGTCTACTGCCAAAGTGGTATACATTATGTAGGATTTTTGTCATGTTGTGTAGCACTCAGCTCCCTGTTGTATCTCCTCAAGGCTCTTCAAGCACCACTGTGACATCCACACTGACACAAAAGCAGTCACTGTGGTTTAGATGAACACCACTGAAAGCATCTGACATCACACATATCTTCAGTTCAGTTATAAAACAACACGAGAAAACAAATTGGCTAATCAAGACCAGTGGTTCTCAAACTTTTTTTGGCTCACGAGCCCATAATAATGCCCATATTAATTTACAAAATTAGAAGAAATGCACCAGAATTCATTTGGATCCTCAAAAAATATATGTATTTGTTGTGTCACAAGTTCTCACTATTCAAGTACATGTTCTCATGAGGGCTTGTGACCAGAGGTTGAGAGATCAAGAGACAGATCCATATTAAAACGAACAGGGATTTCAGGGAGCTGAGCTTCTTCAGTACTTACGGTTATTCACTCATTTCTACTGTACATGGTACACTGGCTGATGTGCAGGTGTGATTCCACTTGCACATTGTCAAACCTCAAACTGAAGGGACTTCCCAGAATACATTTACAGTTGTCTTGTTAAACATGCTTGTGTCATTTTGTAAATGTTTATATGTAAATGTGTATATAGAGAAAACTATAAGAAACTGTTTTATGACGTGAACAAAATCTTTAGTGAAATAAAAAACATTGTGATGTAATGAACGTTTCTCTCTGGGTTTTTATCAGCTCTTATTTTGGGTCTTGAAATCCCGCTGACATCATTGAGATTTTGATGGATGACACAATATTTTGGCAAAGCATCACCCGTCCGATGAAATCTCCCCCTCCACATTCCCACCCCCAGGTCTTTCCCAACCTTCTCATCCCCTCTTCTCTGCCCTCTCCCGTCTTTCATCCCCGCGGTGACACGGCTCGGCCTGGCTTAGATTTCACAGTCTGAAAACCAAACACGAGAGCCGAAAGGGGGGGGGGCGATGAGAGAGGTGCGAGAGAACTGGATAGCGCAGAGAAAGAGAGAGGCCCACAAGCAAACTGACAACTGGGTGTGAAGGTGTCACTCTCGCCTCCTCACTCACACTCTCCTTTTGCTGCTCTGTTCGTACTCTTCAGAGGATCCATCCACTCAGTGGGCTGTTGGAATGAAGAGGAGCACAGTGCACACATACACCTTCATACCTGCAGACCTCAGAGCTGACTGAAAACTGTCAAAAGTCACCATCACCTGTAAAACCACGCAACATATACATTCAAAACCAGGACATAAAACTGAGTTTGTCTGTTTTTCCATAATCACGTCATAGTTTAAATTTACCACAGATGATCACACGCTCTCAGAAATCTAGCACCCATGTCTCCGTGTAGTTCTGTGTAGTAGGTTAATGCAGGATGAAACAGACCAAACATGACGTTTATTCAGTAATGTTTCATCATGTCATACAGCAATGTGCAAAGATCATGAAACGCAGTCAGATTGCAACTTTAAGATTTACAATTAATAATCTCTAAAACCTGCAACTGCTGAGTGATGAGGAAGTATTCAAAGCCTTTACCTGGTTAAAAAGGACCCATTGTGAAATATAGTACACATCAGAGTGTAAAGTTATTGATGCAAATGTTATAATCGACATGCATCACAAATGAATACACACAAATTCGAGATAGCAAGAATCTTTAAAATCAGAAATTTGTACAACAAATGCAATGAAAATGCCCAAAAACTGGAGACCCAGAAACCCTCCTATCTGCCTAGTTTCATGCTTTCCGATCAGTTGGAGTTACATTCTATAAAACTCCGCAATATTTTCATGATTTTACGTTAATGTTGTATGCAAAATCTTACTCTGCAAAATGTCTTGTAGCTACAGCCATCAGATAGTTGCACAGCATAATACAGTGTTTCCTTTTGCAATGTGGTGGAGCAAAAGTATAATACAAAAAATGCACCTCAAAATTGTAGTAAATAGTTAAGTTTGTCTCTGAACTAAAAAATAAGTGTACTTCTGATGTATTTTTTAATATTACAAATGTCTGGATATATAGATTCATTATTGGATTACATTTAAAATACGTTTGAAAGGACAATATAAATATAAATATCAAGACTAGAAAACGTTTTGTAAAAAGGACCTTTGTGCATTTAAAGAACCTTGAAGAGCTTCAGGAATTACAATTTAATAACATAAACCAGAGACAAAAGAGCATCTATGGAGGAATGACATTAAAAATAATGACTTGAAAGATTAAGTGGAAAAAAATGAAATGTCAAACAGATGCAAACTTTAGAAAAAGGCTAGAACTAAAAGAACATGAAGGAGAAGAAGGGAGAAAATTATACATCAAAGACGGCAGTTAAAGGTCAAGTTTGAGAGATTTTT
Source organism: Adelosebastes latens (assembly GCA_916700685.1). Lineage (NCBI taxonomy): Eukaryota > Metazoa > Chordata > Actinopteri > Perciformes > Sebastidae > Adelosebastes > Adelosebastes latens. Next base: position 8,806 of record CAKAKR010036404.1, read on the forward strand.
GAAAAGTGTTAGTGAAAAAGGGTTTGTATTAAGAGCTTCACAGCGACGAGGCTGCACTGCTGAAAGGCTCATCCACCCTGCAGCTCTGATGCTTCGTCCTGACAGCTGCACACAGGAAGGACGAGTCCATGATGGTGGGGGAGGTGTGACAAGTTCATCAGCACTTCTAAGGTGATTAGCATGAAATCCACCTGAACTTTGCTAAATGGGAAGGCGGTGGTTATTTAAGGTTCTAATTGACAACTTGAAACATGAATCCTCATCTTAAATGCTGGATGTAATATCCATGAAATAACACTCTGCAGCCTGAATGGTCCACTTACTAGTTGAAAAATGATATATGGAATGAAATAAATCAAATTACAATGGTGCACCCCAGTGGAGCGTGTTTTTAATTGTCATTTTAAACAGTAAAATCACTGCATTGTTCATTTTGAAAACCCACAGTATATGCCTGTAACACTAGCTGACTAACTGGAAGAATGGTGACATAAAGAAGATTCTCCTCCTACAAGTTACGATTATATAAACCCTAGGGTTCCCTGCTCTTTTGGCTTGTGATCCCTCATCACAGGTTGTATGGTGGCCAATTCAACCAATTCAAGAGTGATATTTTTCTTCTCACATTACATATGAATTTTAGGGGCCTGAAGATGTAAAACATTACAAGTACTTAAAAGAAAAAAGGAAAGACTAAAAAGAGTCTGAAATATGCTTCTTCTGATTTCCTATTCTGTTAAAGGGGTATTCCGGCAATTTCGTATTGCACTTTCACAATGTGGGGGATCTCTCAAAGGCCGATTAAAACTAAAATCCAGAAAATCAAATAATGCAACTCAAAAGTGTCAAAAGCGTCTTTTGCTTCACTTCTTTCGAATTCCACACCTCAAGTTTGCAAAACAGGCTTCGTTGTAAAGCTATAAAAGTAATGCATGCATGTACACATTACATGTTAAAGAGGACTTATGTTTTTGTGCTTTTTCTCCCTTTCCTTTAGTGTGTTATATAGTTTTTTGTGCATGGAAAAGGTCTGCAAAGTCAAAGGGTGTTCCTGTACCCCACAGAAACACTGCTGCTGAACTGCCTGAAACGCCTTGCTTGAAGTCCTGCATTTTTCTTCCGTAACGTGGTGATGTCACCAACACATTTGCATGATACCTGCCTAGCGGCTAGTTCGGCACGTCCTCAAACAAAGCTAGTTAGAGCAGAGCTTAGACCAATCGCAACAGAGTGGACCAGTATACAAACTGAAATCTAAAACCTACACCTATTTTGACTCCATGCCCTTGAAATATACGTATATGCAAATATCCAACTGCTTATAAGTCAGTGGTAACATTTCATTTTACAGGTCCGCAAATTTCATAGTAATTAGGTGATAATTGGCAAGTAACCTATTTGAAATTTCTTTGAAATTACTGCCAAATTACCCCAATATTTGCCTCAAATTTATCGAAAATTACTATTATAAACATTATTTAATAATCCCGCAATTTCCCAATAGCTGGTTATTTATTTAATACATTTCCAGGAAAAGAATACAAAGTTAATTGATATGCTTTAGTTCCATGTCTGCTGATAAATAGATAATAATTAGCAAATAACTTATTTGAAATTTCTTATAAAACTCCCTGAATCATTACATCAGCTACCAGGTTACATTTGTGTAGACAATAAGTTGCACAATGGTGAGATTTGTGCCTGATCAGAAGTGTCTTCTATTAGTTTTGGTTTTCCACCTCCGATGAAGAGCAGCACACAGCCGCTTATCAAGCCTGAGGGCCCTATTTTAACGATTATATGCTATTTTAGCATATAATTATGAAATAGTGTTTAAAATAAAGTAATTTATTAATTATTATTATTTATTTTTTTAATAAACATTTTTAGGTTAACATTAGGGTAAATTGCAAGCAATTTCAAAGAAACCGCAAATAGGTTACTTGCTAATTATCACCTTATTACTATGAAATCTGCGGACCTGTAAAATGAAATGTTACCACTGACTTATAAGCAGTTGGATATTTGCATATATATCTCAGGTGCCTGGAGTCAAAATAGGTGTAGGTTTTAGATTTCAGTTTGTATATTGTGTTTACAGGACCTATTGTGTTCATTTTCAGGTGCATACTGGTAATTTCAGTTTCTACTAGAACATGTTTACATGCTTTAATGTTCAAAAAGTGCTTTACTTTTCTCATACCAGCTGTGCTGCAGCACCTTGCAAATGCTGTTTGCGCCCAGTCTGCTCTGATTGGTCAGCTGGTCCACTCTGTTGCGATTGGTCTAAGCTCCGCTCTAACTAGCTTTGTTTGAGGACGTGCCAAACTAGCCGCTAGGCAGGTATCATGCAAATGTGTTGGTGACATCACCACGTTACGGAAGAAAATGCAGGACTTCAAGCAAGGCGTTTCAGGCAGTACAGCAGCAGTGTTTCTGTGGGGTACAGGAACACCCTTTGACTTTGCAGACCTTTTACATGCACAAAAAACTATATAACACACTAAAGGAAAGGGAGAAAAAGCACAAAAACATAGGTCCTCTATGCATCTGCTGCATGCATTACTTTTATAACTTCATAACAAAGCCTGTGTTGCAAACTTGAGGTGTGGAATTCGAAAAAAGTGAAGCAAAAGACGCTTTTGACACTTTTGAGTTGCATTATTTGGTTTTCTTGATATTAGTTTTAATCGGCCTTTGTGAGATCCCCCACCTTGTGAAAGTGCAATACTAAATTGTTACCAAGTCAGTTAATGGAGCCTCTTCTTCTCTGTTTTTGTAATGTGATGCTTATTATTACACAATTTTGGGGATGAATAAAGTGCAGCTGATATTAACTCCCACTGCATAATAAGCTATCCCAGCACAGTGCCCTTCTTCTGGCACTCCTCCATCCATCTCACTGAGGTCAAAGTCCATCAGCAAACTCCACTGAACAAACTCAACTTTCCAAATTCTGTCAACGTGATGACGTCACACGCAACGTCCGCCATCGTTTCAGATCCCTATTGGAGCAAATGCACCCCACCTGCTGCAGCACAGAGCCAATCAGAGCGAAGAAACCCAGAGCACACTGACTGCAAACACGGAAATACAGAGAGATAAGGAGCGCATCCGCGTAGTTAGGCTGTATCCCGATTTTAACTGCATGCACTTTAAGCATCTGTGCATAAAAACAGACATTGCACGTACATTACATAACCAGGTAGTGTAGTACACTTTTATTCTCTCCTTCTATGGATGTTCTGCAGCTTCTGTCATGGGCCTGCATCGTCTTCACAGTCGGGATGTTCTCCACTGGACTGTAAGTTGAATTGCTCCTAATTTAATGTCCTGCTGTATGGCAATTATCATCATCATCAATTATCATCATCATTTGTTCCTGTTACTTTATTGGTTGGTAGGAAACATGCTGGATGTAAGATGAATTGTCTGAACCAATGTCAGCTTTACAGTGATGGTAGCTTGTGAAGGAATTTCTGTCTCTCAAATTCAAATAAGCTTTATTGGCATGAATGTTCAAGTTACATAATTGCATGATTGCTTTATTGGCATGAATGTTCAGGTTACATAATTGCCAAAGCGAAATTACATATTAATGAATAATTACATTTCACAAGAAATAATCACAAAATAATCACAGTCACAAGAAATAATCACAAAATAATCACAATCACAAGAATAATCACAATCACAAGAAATAATCACAAAATAATCACAATCACAGGAAATAATCACAAAACAAGAACAATCACAAAAATAATCACAATCACAAGAAATAATCACAAAAATAATCACAATCACAAGAAATAATCACAAAAATAATCACAATCACAGGAAATAATCACAAAATAATCACAATCACAGGAAATATTCACAAAATAATCACAATATACCTAATACATTTTAAATATACATTGTTTTACAGATGTAGTTAATCAGAAACATGTTCGGAGCTTGTAGCTCCTCTTATTGTATGGCAACAGTCAACATATTTTGCAGCTAATATTGCACATTGATTTATCTCCCCACATAAGTACGGTAGTTTCTGAGGATCG
>CAKAKR010036404.1:12883-48455 GCA_916700685.1 Adelosebastes latens
GGAAATAATCACAAAATAATCACAATCACAAGAAATAATCACAATCACAAGAAATAATCACAAAATAATCACAATCGCAAGAAATAATCACAATCACAGGAAATAATCACAAAATAATCACATTTCACAAGAAATAATCACAAAATAATCACAATCACAAGAAATAATCACAATCACAGGAAATAATCACAAAATAATCACAATCACAAGAAATAATCACAAAATAATCACAATCGCAAGAAATAATCACAAAAATAATCACAATCACAAGAAATAATCACAATCACAGGAAATAATCACAAAATAATCACAATCGCATGAAATAATCACAAAATAATCACAATCACAAGAAATAATCACAAAATAATCACAATCACAAGAAATAATCACAATCACAAGAAATAATCACAATCACAAGAAATATTCACAAAATAATCACAATATACCAAATGCATTTTAAATATACATTCTTTTACAGATGTAGTTAATCAGAAACATGTTCGGAGCTTGTAGCACCTCTTATTGTATGGCAACAGTCAACATATTTTGCAGCTAATATTGCACATTGATTTTTCTCCCCACATAAGTACGGTATTTTCTGAGGATCGGGGAGATGGATGAACTCAGGACATATGTTATTTATTTTTTCAAAGAAAGCATCTCTCACATCCTTATATTTCTCACAGCACAGTTAGAAGTGAGATTCTGTCTCCACCTCTCTTGTATAACAATGTGAACACAGCCTGGCCTCCCTGGGTCTCTCTCTCTCTGTGTGTTTGTGTTTTTAGGACCGACCTGAAGAAGATGAGAGAATCCAAAAGTGCTGACAACATCCAGTTTCTCCCTTTCCTCACCACATGTCTTAAGTGAGTGAGTGTGTGTATATGATAAATTCTGTGGCATTGTTGTCCTGCTGTCCTGGTCAGCACATCTAATGCTCGTCTTGTTGTTTCCATAGTAACCTGGGCTGGTTGTATTATGGGCTTCTGAAGACAGACCAGACGATTGTCCTAGTCAACGTTATTGGAGCTCTCCTCCAGATCCTCTACATCATAGTGTACCTGCACTACACAAAACAAAAGGTCAGCGAGGAAGTGTACACTGAGGCCACTCGGGTCGGATCTGTCTCAGTCTCAGCACCTCTGTATTTGTGTGTGTCTGTGTGTGTTTCAGAGGTTGGTGATGTGCCAGACCCTAGCGGCAGGGACGATTCTGGTCTGCGGCGGGTTCTACTTCACCACGTTCCTTCCTGAGGGAGACGCTCGGCTCAGCCAGCTCGGCCTCACCTGCAGCGTGATCACCGTCAGCATGTACATGTCCCCGCTCACCGACCTGGTACAGTACACGCTCACATACATCATTACACACAAACACAACATACAGACAGCATGTACAAAGCCGAATGAAAAAAATATCTTCTATCTAACATAAGGCAGCACGATTACGGCCAAAATGATAATTACGATTATTTTGAACAAAATTGAGATCACGATTATTTATCACGATTATTCATTGATTTTAAGGACAAAATATTGATATGCTGCAGAGTTTTCTTTGAGCGGAGCACGCATTTTAAACATCAACATGTTCATTTAATTATGGGAAGCCAAAATCGTGATCGCGATTAATATTCGGTTGATTGTGCAGCCATAATCTAACAATATCTGCTCATCAGTGGTGGAAAGTGACTAAGTACATTTACTCAAGTACTGCAAATATTGTACTTTTTACTCCACTACATTTATTTGACAACTTTAGTTACTAGTTAATTTGCAAATTAAGATAAATAATACAAAATATAATCAACAAATACATGATGATGATGTATTTTTATAGGTAAGGATAATGTTAAAACATTCTTGGTCCCCGGAGGGAAATTCACGAGCTACCTAACAGTATAGAAAGTAGTAAAAATGAGCCCCACCTTTACTAGCTGCGACATTAATACAGTAATAATTATAATACAGTAATAATAATATACGTTATTCTGAAATGGGCCATTCTGCATCATGAGTACTTTCGGTACTTTAAGTATATTTTGATGCTTATATTTTAGTGCTTTTACACAAGTCAAATTATAATGCAGTACTTTTACTTCTAACAGAGTATTTCCACACTGTGGGATTGGTACTTTTACTTAATTAAAATACAGTAATAAGCACATTATCAAAGTGACATGCAGAAGTGATGAACAGAGAAATTAATTATCAACACTTCTTCGTCATTCATAAAGCTAATATGCACAACATTCACCGATTTCAGCCTTTCAAATATGAAGATTTGATGCCTTTCTGTGTTTAATATCACAATTACTCAGTTAATTAATCAGTCAATTGTACATTAACATATTAGTCACAACCCCGATGTACATCAAATTGATGTTCATGGCATGGTAATATCCAGCCAGATTTAGATCGTAATTGTTCCCTAATTAGTTTCATATCTTATTTTGTAAGATATTTAGTTTATTTAGATATCTTTCTTTTTTATCGCAATAATTCTGAGTTATTTATCACCCAGTAATTCTTTTGAGAGAGGATAAGCAATAGTGATTTATCGCTCTGCTCAAAGTGTAAGCAGTCATTCATGGTAACTTGTCATGGCTGCTTTTCCGCCCATTAAAACGCAGGAAAAACCAGCTGTGTGTGCATTTCTAAGTGCAGCTTTAAGTGCAGACCTCTGAAATGTGTTGTTCATGCTCAACTGTTTAACTGTTATTAAAGCTGTTTTCTACATGTGTTCAAGTTCATATAAACTTCACAATATTAACTTCAACACACACAACTGTAAATAGCACATTCAGTCTTCTTTTATAACCATATGCTTCACTGAGCTTCTGCACAGACAGCATCTGTTCAGTTCAGCGTCTAAGCATCTCCACTGCCTCATGTCAACTCTGCACGTGCAGCTGTTTACCAGTGAAGGAATAAACCCTGTGTTCTCTCTCGTTGCTTTTGTCTCTTTGTGTCATCTTGTCGATCCTACTATCCTGTTTGTCTCCTTCTCTCCATCTGCCACACCGCCCCGACTGACCCTCAGTCAGTTTCCTGCCTTTCTTTCCCTCATCTGTGTCTTCCTGTTATTCTCCGTCTCTGTCTGATTGTTGTCTTGGTTACGTTCTGTTTTCTCCTTACAATTTACATAATTCTATGTTGCCGCTTATTGTTTAAAGATGCAATAGTCGTCACGTTTTTAAAATACTGTCTTCTCCTTGAAGGCATTCATAATGTAATGTGTAAAGAATAAAAAAAAGAAAGCTTGAGAGAGGAGTTTAAACCCAGCGTACTTTTTCCCATCCACACACCTTACCATCCTGTGTGAAGTGGGTATGAATGCTGGATTGTCGGTTTTGGAAAGACATTTGTCGGACATAGCCCCCCCAATTCCAACACTGGAAGTGTGTGTGGGAAAGAGGATTTCCGAAGCTGTTCCATCTGGCATCTTAAAGCTGCTTGTATTAAAGGGGCTAGATGGAAGAATCAGAAATTGCTTTTAACAGTGACACCTGTGGCCGTTAAGTCAATGACAGTCAACGTCCTGTTGCTCGCGCTTGTGCTCGCACTACGTAGACACGAGTGAGCATCGGTCAAAACAGCGAGGCGGCACACTCAAGACTGAAAGTGATTGACAGGCATCATGTTGATTATCGTTAGCAACATTAGCCAGCTAAAATCATAATATCACTATATATTTCACATGCTTGGCAGTAATGTTAGCTTACCTGTCCAATAGGAATTTTGCCAGCTTGAGGTCTGTTTAAACACCCAAAACCAAACAATGGTCCCTCCATGAATCGAAGGCCCGGCTGATATTGATCCTAGTTTTCCACAGATGTTGGCCACATTCCTGTTTTTGTTTGTTAACTGATTGATGCTCTCCTCCCTTTCAGGTAGCGATAGTCCGTAGTGGTGATGTGAAGTGCTTGTCCTTTCCTCTGACTGTAGCCACCTTCTTCACTTCAACCTCCTGGGTGCTGTACGGCCTCCAGCTGAACGACTACTTTATCGTGGTAAGATACAGTGAATATGCACCTGAATCTAGGGCTGTGTATTGGCAAGAATCTGGCGTATTATGATACGGGGTAACGATTCAATACATTGCAATATATTGCAATACTGTAAACAAGGCAATATATTGTGATTTTTCTTTCTTTGACAAAGAACACACCATTTTAGAACAGGCAAAAACAACACATATGTGCTGCATGCAAAAAAATGCATTTTTTTTGCCCCACACACATGTGATTATCATAAAGTGGGCATGTCTGTAAAGGGGAGACCCGTGGGTACCCATAGAACCCATTTTCATTCACATAACTTGAGGTCAGAGGTCACGGGACCCCTTTGAAAATGGGCATGCCAGTTTTTCCTCCCAAAAACTTAGACCTTCAATCTAGCTTTAAAACTGAGCCCGCTACATCCTCCGAAAGATCGAATAGCGTCAGATTTTTAAGAGGTTAATTAAAAATCAATACAATGTTTTGGAGAATCGATCACAACACATAATATTGCGATACTCATGTGTATCGATATTTTCTTACACCCCTACCTGAATCACACCTGTAAACACAGCTTTCAACATTCTTTCGCAATCCTTAATTTTTCTTCCTGTTTGTGTTCACTCCAGGTTCCGAACTCGCCGGGGATCTTCACCAGCCTCGTCAGATTTTATCTGTTTCGGAGATTTGCGTCTGTCAATCAAAGCTCACCTGCCTATAAGTCTATGCAGATATGAGGTTATGAAAAGGGAAAGAGATGACAGATCTGTTGACTCCATGGAGCGCTGCAGCAAAGCTCTCCCATCACTCGTCTTGTGTTTTTTAATCATACAGAGAGACGGTGGAGAGAAACAAACTGTTGTTAGGCGACAGCACTGATGACGTGGAGATAATGTTTTGTCATTTCGGGGATGTATATCAGTTACTGAGTTAAGTGAAGAAAAAAAGTATGATGTCTTTGATTCAACAGTTTTTGCAGCTATTTGTTAAACCTGTGTCTCCTCTCCAATGTGTCCTTCAAGTGCCTTCTGTTAGATCCTGATTTGCCATTAAAGATTAATGGCATTTTACTGATCTACCAACATGTCGGGAGACTTGCAATTAGTTCACAATCCAGTTAATTGGATTCCACAATTCGTACTAGCCAAAGATTTTGTGGAGTTGTAACTTGCTGGCTGCTATTTTAATATATAGAGCTCTCTTCCCTGGTACTCATGTATGGAATATTGTAGCATATAGTTTCATATTTTTCCCTGGTGAGGCAATGATGATTTCATATCCCTTTAGAGTTGTTACTCATGCTTCTGTATCACAGTGAAGACACAATATTGAGTCGTAACAGTGCCAGTAAGTTATATTTGTTATTCTATATATTTTAGGTCTGGGTGTTTTTGATACAGAATATGTATGTTGACATGTGTCCAAAATCAGATATTGTCTACTTATATTGTTAATGCTATTTTTTATAAACAATTGTATATGAGATTAAATGAATAAGAAAAGAAATTAACACTATAGGGTTTGTTTACAAGAATGAATGCTGTTTATTTCCCTGGTGGCTGGTTGTCCCAATTGTCCCCTCATTATTATCTGTAATAAGGACATATGTTATGCAAATGAAACAGCCGAGTGTCAGTGCCGATTCACTCACTTCTAAAGGATGTAAATACATTTTTACCACAACCATCAATGACTTGTGTTTTCCTGATTGCTTGTTAAGTTGTGAACATGGTGGACATGAAAGATTTTTTTTCGGAAAGCTGCACTTGACCGTTTGAAGTAGGAAGATTTGTGGTGTAGTTTTGCTGGAGGTTTTGTTTTGGACGCAGTAATGAGCTTACATGCAGATGTGTGGAGATTAGTGTGTGATTGTGGTGGTTGTGCAAGAAGAGACAAAAGCCTGTTTGATGGTGCAGCAGTGCGAATGAGCTTGTTTGTGTGAGTGTGTTGATACAGAGAGGGCAGCGGTGGGAAAGGCCACGCCAGAGGTTCTCATCCCGTGTGTGTGTGTGTGTGGGTGTGTGTTACATTGGCCTCTCTTCCTGAGCTCAAAGAGCCAGCCCCCTGACAGAGAACGGAGACACAACACAGTATTGTGCTGGAATTGAGTGTTATGTAGAAAAAAAGCTGAAAGGACTGGAGGTGGGAGATATATGAGTTGAAAGAGGGAAGAAGAAAGAAAAGAGGAAACATTTGAGTTTAATAAAACAAGAGTCTACAGTGGCTAGCTGTAGGCTGCTTAGGTACAATGGTGACTTGAGCTAAATGCTAACATCAGCATACTAATGCTCACAGCAGTGGCGGACTCATGCTGTCTGATGGGCAGGGGCGAAAAAAATAAAAAGGGCACCAGCTGCACACGGTGGGGCACCAGCGCACAGAAACTTTTCAAGCATGTAGGGCAACCTATATGGCACTTCATCATGTTTTCACCTTTTTAAGGCCAGAGGGCACTGCATTTCTTCATTTAAGGGCACCCATTAGTGCACTGCGTCCTGTTTTTTCTACCGGAAGGGCACCCTAGAGGGCACTTTATCATGTTTTATTAACCATAGGGGCATCCAAAAGTGCAATTCATCACGTTTTTTTCACTGGTAGGTCACCCTATAAGGCACTTTATCACCTTTTCTCTTCTGGAAGGGCACTTTGCATATTTTATTGACCGTATGGACATCCAAGAGGGCATTTCATCATGTTTTCTCCACTAGAAGGGCACCCTACAAGACACTTTATCACATTTTCTCTTCTGGAAGGGCACCCAAGAGGGCTCTTTATCGTCATGTTTTATCTAACATAGGGGCTTCCAAGTGGCCACTTTTGCTGTGTTTCTTTCAATCACTCCACCAGTGGCTCATAGTGACAATGTTATGGTAGGGTAAGGTATAATGTTTACCATGTTCACCATCTTAATTTAGCCCTACTAATGACTAATTGGGAATTGGGAATATCATTAGTTTATCAGGTGTTTGGTCATAAACAAATGGAGCTAGATAAAAGATCAGGGGATCAAAGTAAATACAACTCATCCTGAGACATGAATCTTAACCAAATTTCAAGGCAATTCATAAAATAGTTGTCGAGACATTTTCCTCTAAACTACAAAAGATCACCTCATGGTGGCGCTAGAAGAAAAGTCAGAGGGTCACCAAAGTCAGTGGAATTCATCCTCTGAGGACCATGAATGCCTGCACAGTTTTGTTTGCCAATCCAACCAGTAGATCTTGAGATATTTCACTTGATAAGGGAAAACTTTGATCTGCTGGTGGCGCCAAAGAGGAGAAGTGAAGAGTATCACAGAAGTCATTGGGATTCATCCTCTGAGGATCATGAATGTCTGTACAAAAGATCATGACTATCCATCCGATAGTTGTTTAGATATTTCAGTCAGGACCTTCGTGGCAACAAACCGACGTTGCCGTCCCTAGAGCCATCGCTAGTGTAGCTGAAAAGGTGAGTAAAAGAAAGCAGAAGGGAAGGGTGTATAAAAAAGAAAAACTTGGTACAGGAATAAGGATATTCCATAGATTTGCCTCGTTCTGTGATTGAGTTATAATGTGATGAAAGTAACATTTTAAAAAAGAATGAAGAGAAAATAAGGAGTGCTGCACTGGATCTAGAAACTTGGTGTTGGTAATGTTGAAGTAAAAACAGGTGCTCTTCAAGGACAGGGCGAGTAGTCAAGTACAAGGAAGTCCTTGGCATTCTGGAAAACATCCGAGGCACTCTGATTGTAGGTTAAAAATCCTCCTTTATTAAATCATGGATAACCACCTACGCGTTTTGACTCAACAAGTCTTCATTAGGGTGTGAAGTGTAACAAGGACAAGGGTTAAAATAATAAAAATAACTTATCAAGGGGTCATGTGACCTGTGTCCCATGACATGAGAGTACTGCCCCTTAAATCACTAATAAGACATGACCTGTTTACAGAAACAGAAAAAACTACTCTCATATTACTAATAGAACGGGGACAGGATGGTGCAGACGAGTGACTCATCAGGTCTGATAAACATCCCAGATACACAGATAAAAATCAGGGCCTTGTGAATAGAAATTAGTCATTTCTGAGGAAAGGGAAGGTGGGGGAAGTTTAGCGGTAAGAAAAATGAGTAAATGAGGAGTCCAGGAGAAGATAAAGGAGTATTGGGTGTTGACCAAAGTGAAAAGAGACAGACGGTGGAGGGACAATGCACGGAGTCAGATAGACTGGCCGGACACACCCCTCAGTCTAAACTATGGCTTTATTGTGAAGTATTAAGCAGGAAATCAAAGCATGACCCTTACGCTGATGTGTACACATCTTTGTTCAACAGCCAAATAGTGATATGGGGCCTACTGTATGTTCTGTACATGAGTGTGTGTGTGGAGGAGTAAGGGGCGATGAGGAGGTGGGGGGGGGGTAATCAGCTGAACAATGAGTACAACTCACAAACAGGATCCCTCTGTTTCCTGAAGTAGAGACTGTCTCCTTAAACAGCACACACAAGCTGACTGTTGTACTTTTGCACACATCCTCACACACTGAACGTACACCATGTTGTCTCTTACACAGACACTCCCACAATTTCTCCCCCCACAAACCACCGTGTGTGCATTCAGACGTCTATTTTTGTCATTACGGGCCAATTCTGATCTATGTTTCCCCCGTAATTACACACAACAAAGTCTCTGCTAACATGCAGTTTGCAGCCAGCCAGACAGCGCGTACACTCAGCATATAAACACACAGCACACACACTGGGGGGCAGTCAGCAGCCGGTGCACTTTCTACCATCAGTAAAAGCACACCTGTCCCAGCTGCTGTTTTGAAGAGAACAAGAGGGGAAAGAAGGAATGTGCTTCTCTCAGTTTTCCTGTCGGCCCCTCACCCTTCCCATCCGTCTCTTCACTGGTTTATCTAATTATTCCCATGGTCAGCTCTTCTCACACACTGTCATATCATTTTTCTTTACCTTATCATATCTCTAACTCATATCTTCTTACACTCTCTCTTTCTTAATTTATCCGTCTCCTCCTTCACATCCTCTAAAATGACTTGGTGGTCCCGCAGTTATGAAAAAGCCTCACAGCTGACGGCCGTGTTTTGTACACGCAGATCATCTGCAGTGATAATCGGGTCTGTCTCGTGAACCTGTCAGGCTAAGATTTATATAGATTTTATAGACAGAGGAGCAACACAAGCTTTCTCATCCAAGAAACAATCACTTGAAGCTCTTTAGATAAGCAGCAGATTTCACTGACTGACTGCACGTAAAAGTCCCCGATTCACACTAAAGCTTTCTATCATTGCTTGTTATTGGTGTACATGTATATGCATGTATGCAATCCCTTGTTTGTAAATGCAGTTAGGTATTTATGGGGAGAGGCAAATGGCTTTCTATTCCCAGTTTTACCAGCGCCTCCATCTTTGTTTTGATTTTATAATCAGCATTTTTCTTCTCCTCAGAGCCTAGTGGTTGCACAGCTGATGGGCTGCATGCATCGTAAAAGACCACCTTCCTTTTTCTCATGTACACACAAACACGTGCAAAAAAATGTGACTTTTCAGCTCTTTTACTGCAGTTGGTGCTGACAGACCTTTGCTCTGTGCGGAAATAGATTTACAGGCAGCCCTCCGGTGTGTCCTGAGGGTTATATTGTGTGGTTCAGTATGTCCTGTCTCTGTAGATTCCTCCTCCTTCCTCTTCATCCTCCTCCCTCTGCTCCTGCTGCCCTTCAGAATGGGAGCGGTGAGCGAAGTGATATGTGGACAGCTAGTCATTAAGCTGTCAGAGGACGGCCTGTGGACCAAAACACTGTCAACATGGCTGAACATACACATTTCACCTTTGATATAAATCATTTGTCAGGTATCCTTCTATCAGAGATTCAATAACTGTGCTTGACACCACTGGACTCGACAACAGCATTGCATGTGTCAAGCATTAAGTTTCATTTAACTGACTTCAAACTGAAACTCACAAACTTCTTCTTCTTCTCGGTTCTGTTCTATAAATCATTTCTAATACTTGCATAGTGAATACAGCCTCAAAGCAGGTTATAGTTGTGAAGAATACAATTAAAAAATCAGGTGGTTCAGTACAGTTCAGGACTTTATGCAGAGTTAATGTCTTTCCAGTCTGAAAATGAAACACACTCACTGTAGTAAAGATCCCTATTTTCCTTTATTTTTCCACTTCCTTTCCTTACCTACCTCACTTACTTTCCTCATCACTGATTGGCTCTTGTTTTGTCACTCCTCATTTACCTGATTAAGTTCACCTGATCGCTCCCTATTTAAAGACTGCTCTCCCTCTCACTCCCTCTTTTCCACCTTTGCATGGGGCAGCAGGTCTGGTAAGAGTAATTTATTGCACTCTTTAGTTGTTATCCTATGTCCATGCTAGTTAAACCTGCAGTAGGAAGAATAGTTTAGGCATCATTGAGCAAAAATTCCATAATAACCTTTCAGCATATTGTCATTCAAGTGCTCTGAGAGAAAACTAGACTTCTGCACCTCCTCATGGCTCTGTTTTCAGGCTTTAAAAAAATCTAGCCCGTGATGGGAGACTTTGGCCAATCACAGGTCATTCAGAGAGAGCATTCCTATTGGCTGTTCATTCAACGAAGGCAGCTGTCAATCACTTGCAAACTCCGATCAAACAGTCAATCTAGGCAGTGCTGATCAAATATTAATTAATATTCTGTTACTGTAATGCCTTTTTTTCACCTCAAATGTTTTCATAAACATCTTGTAGTGTACTGTTTAGCTGTAAAATGAGTGTTTGCTTCGGCTGGTGGGCGATGCTCGGTATTTCCTCAACTGATCTCAACATGGCTGCCGGGTCACAAACTCTCACACCACACTACAAGATGTTTCTGAGAACATTTGAGGTGAGAAATAGGCATTACAGTAACATAATAATGATTCATATTTGAACAGCGCTGCCTAGTTTGACCGTTTTATCGGAGTTTGCGAGTGATTGACAGCTGCTCAGAGATGGAAAGGCTCCAGCTCGGCTCTGATTGGTTGTTTTCCTCCGATCTATGAAATGTTGCAGATGCCATTAGGAGCACCGGAGGATGTAGAGGCACATGATTTTTTTCAGATTACTTGTCTCATGCACTACTGTTGGGTTATAGTGACCTTTTTATAAAAATAACCTTTTTTAAAAAAAATCATATTTTCTCCAGTTCTACCCACTGCAGCTTTTACTGAGAACTTAATGTATCCTTTGTTAAGATGGACATGTGAGACTAATTTGACTTACTGTTAAATTCTAATCTTGTATGTTTTTTTGTTTTTTTTCAGATACATCAGTCTGTGTCTTGTGCTCCTTTTTAAGTTCATAAATTCACTTGAGTTTTGGAGAAAATAAACAAAATAAATTGCTGGCTTTTTCCTCTGTGTCCTGATCCGACACTCTCAATGATAGTCAACTTTTCATTCTGAACCTCTTATTTACACTCACACATAAATCCTCCCAGAGCTTAAAGAGCTTTGGTCCTGTCGGAGCATGCTTTTCACCTTTGGCATCCATCCTAAACACACACATGCGGAAGATTTGTGTGTACGAGTGGATTGGAAGTGATTAAGTGGCAACCATAAAAAGTGGATTTGGATTCGATTGCATGTGTGTGTGGATTTCGGTGCAGTGAGACACAAATGTTTTGGGTGATGTTCATGAGCCTCTGTTCGCAGCAGAGATCAGTTTTGTTTGACAGTTTTACAGACGGAAAGTGTAGACCTAGTTGGAACTTGTAAAGTTACTCGGGGGAGGCTGAAATGTTTGCGGAAGTGTGTCGGGAGTGTGTGTGTGTGTGTGCAGGACATGCACGTCCGCAGTGATGCGCTGAGGAAAGACAGGAGACACAGCTGTTCAGGGGACCTGGAGTCTGTGCTTGCATTGGCAAACATTTCTGCAGCTTCCTGCACTGTATGCACAATTTGGAAAGTTTGCTACATCTCATTGCGTGTGGATCTTATTCTGCATGGCACTCAGCATTTTTGCTTCAGTCAACTCTCAACACGTTTAATTGTCTAATCAAATACAGTAGTTTCATCCATGGTAACCCTCACGACAAAGTAGTATACTTTAAGTTTATTTTATCAAGTAAAGTTCAAGTATATTTCCCGAGCATACTTTATGTAGTAAGTATACTAATATCAATGTACTGGTAGTACACTTGAGTGTACTTCAATACTTCTCAGGACTAAACTGGCCCAATCTTTTGTTTATAAAAGTATACTTTTAAGTGTATAGTAAACTTTGATTACACAACTAGTTTACATCTAAGTTGTATTTTGTACTACTATGAAGTGAACTAATAAGTATACTGTTAAGTTTACTAGTTATATACTTGTAGCCCACTTTTTAGTTTATGAAAGAACAATTTTAAAGTATACTTTCTGTGAACTAGTTTAATTGTTTTTACTGCAAGTATACTTGTGAGTTTTCTTTAACTTATAGTACTTAGCCAATGATTTATGCATTATATAAAGACACTCATTTTGCTATTTGACTTGATGTTTTGTGGTGATCGGAGAATGCAAAAATGTAGATTAAAGTAAATTCATATCAAAACATACGTTGACAAACTCTCACACACTTAAATAGGCTACTCTATCAAAAAGTAAGCACAACAGTATAAGCCAAGTATACTTTGACTTTTCTAGACTAAAAAGTAAACGAAGCATATTCTAAGTTTAAAAGAAGTATACTAATGGCACACTTGAATAAACTTCTTTTTGGTAAGGGATTAACTCGGAAATCTCAGCCAAATTCTAAACTTCCCAATTATTGGTACACACTGTAGTTCATTTGCTTATTCGTCTCATCTTCTGACTAACTTTTTCATCATCAGACTATCCACTCCTCCATTAATCATTCTCCAAGAACAATAGCGTTTCACAACAAAATTCATATGAACAGTTGGGTGAATTTCACACAAACATGCTTGCGTGCAAACAACGGCTTAACTTTAGTTGGGAGGAGTTCTGACGGGTAAACCAGTGTAAACTAAACTGTGCCGTAAGAAGTGATGCAACCACCAGCAGCCATTTTGACCTGTCATACACACATGTGTAATTGAACAAATTAATTATAGTTCCATTATAGTTGGTGTGTCACAGCCAATCCAGTAAGCCATCATGCACAATAACAGAGCCCTGGCCTGCCTAAATTGAACAGGGCCACAATTAATGTTAGTTACACCTGTTTAACCTGCAATGATGTGTCAAAATGGCTGCTGTGAAAAGGGCCTATTAGAGAAAACACTTGTAAAATGCTGTTTTAATGGCACATCTTGCATTTAAGTTTGACAGTTTAGAGTAATCATGGGGACCAATGTGGTGTTAATGTAGTGTTGTTTCATGGGAGGTTTTCTATTATGTCACTTTTGACATGTGGTGTCAATGCAGTGTAGTTAAGTGTAATTAAGTGACTCACTCCAGTACTTTGCAGGTGTATTTTGTCTAGGGACTGCAGGTGAAAATGAGTCACTCTTGGCTAATTGTAGCATGTGTACATTATTACCTCTGCCAAGGCCGAAGGCCTAGGAAGGGGATTATGTTTTCATCGGCGTTGGTTTGTTTGTTGGTTTGTCCGTTTGAAGGATTACTCCAAAAGTCCGCAATGGATTTGAATGAAATTTTTTTGGAGGGGTGGAGTGTGGCACAATGAACAATCCAGTCGATTTTGGTGACGATCCGGATCATGATCCGGCTTTGGGATTTTTTTTTAATAACTCCGCTCAGCCTGTGCATTAACACCACAGGCTTTAAGACATGCACACAGTGTAACTGATTATGCGTTCATGACGCGTCACCCAGCCTCTTTCCTTCTTCCTTCAGAGAGAGACACAGAGAGAGAGCGGGAGGTGGAGGGAGGGGGGAACCACTTGAGAATCAACGTTTTTTTCACATTAAACTTGGTGAAATTGTACTCGGGCAGCTTGGCGGAGGTCTGCGCTCTCCGAGTGCCATTCTAGTTGTTTTCTATGTATTTTCAGTAACAAATGGGTCCAAAAAATGGGAAGAAAAGGGAGAGAAATATTCTTCCAGGTGTAACAGCACTAGATTGGCTCAGAGAACCAAACAGAAGCTGTAAGCTCTTAACTTATATCTGACCTGTCATCACAGATTTGTGACAAGACAAGTTAGTGTTGACATATGATGCACCTGTTGCTGACTAACCTCTTTCACAGAAGACTGAGGAAGTCAACAAAGCACAAACAACGTCGCCCCCTTAAGGTTAATTTTTATCATTGCATATTCCTGCAGCAGACAGAGCTCCAACACTGGTTTCATTGCAACACCTCCCTGTTGATGAAAAAGACAATAACAAATACACAACCATTCTGCTGTCACGCAATACATACACTGAACTCTTTCACCTTTGTCCCTCTGTCTGGGAGATAATAGCCTGTTCTACTACCAGTCCAACTGGCTCACCTACTCGCCTTGTCCTGCTCACATATAATACAGCTGTTGGGCTCTTAGCCCGCCTCTTTCTGTTGCTGTCGTTCTGTGTCAGGTGTCCTGAGGTGTGTTTTGGCTCTGTACAAAATAGGTTTATTATATTTCAAGCCCGTAAACACAAAAGATCCATTTTACATGTTCATCCAGATCTGGCACACTCGAGTGATTAAGGGCACGCTTGCCCCTACATGCAGGCGTTCCCTACGCACTCCATGACATTTAAAACAAGGAGAGTCTGTTTTTATTAATCCCTTCTAGAGAACTGGTGTTTACAGTCAATCAAAATGTGGCAACTTTATAGCACGCGACAATTAAACCAGGTGTTGCATTTGACCAAAAACATGTTCATCATTTTGGCTGTGGGGCGGGAAAATGACAGGCGATGATGAAAATAAAATAGGTTTACAACCAAGAGAATACTCTGTGAGTCAAATTAAAAGTGTCAGAAATACAAAACAGGAAAACATGAGAAGGTTTGTCTTAAAGCAGCAGTGGGTAGAAATGGAGCAAATATGATTAAAAAAAAGTTATTTTTATGAAACGGTCACTATATCCTGACAGCAGTGCATGAGACTGGTGGTCTGAAAAATCATGTGCCTCTGTGTCCTCCGGTGCTCCTAATGACATCTGCAAGATTTCAGACTGGAAGAAAACAACCAATCAGAGCCGAGCTGGAGCCTTGCCATCTCTGAGCAGCTGTCAATCACTCACGAACTTCAATCAAACGGTCAAACTAGGCAGCGCTGATCAAATATGAATTAATATTCTGCTACTGTAATGCCTATTTCTCGACTCAAATGTTTTCAGAAACATCTTGTAGTGTACTGTTTAGCTGTAAAATTATAAAGATTGCTCCGGCTGGTGGGCAGTGCTTGGTATTTCCTCAACTGATCTCAACATGGCTGCCGGGTCACAATGCCGGTAATTCATTGACACAAAGTGACTCCATGTTACAGTTATCAGTCATTTATTGTTTTTTTCATGACATGATAGAAACATTCTGCCAGCCAAGGTTAAATCTAAATGAAGAGAGAGAGAGAGAGTGATTTCTGGGATGCTACAGTCTAAAGTCATTCAAGTGCTGTGCTGTAACACGAGTAGAGGAGTCTAGAACATCATTCAAGACAAGGATACACACCAGAAAATCATATTGTATATCAAAATACAGTCTGAGTCTTGGAAATATTACAATATAGACAATCTCTTGCACTGAAATGAGGCATAACGGGACTCTTACATTCTCCAAACATAACTTTAAATCAGCTTAGTCAATAAGAGCTACTGTAAGAAAAACAAAAGCTATAGAAAAAAAAGGTCAAATTTGAAGTCAACCAGAGCTCATAAAATAGACCTCTTCTCATTAGCCTACTTCATCCATCCACTTCCTTTAACGTCACATCTCATCATTAACATGTATGTGCAAATCACTCAAACACCACAGTTAAAAACTGGACAAGTAGGCCATCTACATTTAGTCAAAATGTAAAACACTGAAATGTATTCACACGTTATTAATTCAAACAGCATTATGAGATCATGATGCTTCAGAACCTTTTTTACTTTATCTCTTTTGAAAACATTGAGGCAACTGTGAGCGTGTTTACTGAGCCGAAATGCCACACGAGTCCTTTTTTGAAATGCAAAACAGCGACTATATAAAATACCACCGGTACTGTTCAGACACTGAGACGCGTGATCCTGATGTGAGCCAGCGCAACTTTACCACCGAAGAATGTTCACATTCTCTTATTCAGAATTATATACACATCATGAACACTTGTTGAAGCTACATAAAAAAATCAAGATATAAAATTAGACATACAGTACATCTGAGGTGCTTTTACAAGGTGACAGTCATATCTGCATAATGTAAGTTATGAATCCTAGTTACACTTGCATGCAACTTTTGTTGTCCAGTCATTCTGGGACAAATTAAAGGAACAGTGTGTAACATTTCGGGGATCTATTATCAGAAACCATGTTTCTACAGTAGCCCAGAACGGACAAACCAAACACTGGCTCTAGAGAGAGCCTTTCACGTTTTTATATTATCTGAAGGCCACTGTAGTTCTCCGACACTCTTGGGAAACTGCAGTTAACATGAGCCTCAGAGTGCAAAACCGTGGCACCGCCAGACGCCGTCTGACTTCCGTTGCTCCTAAAGTAGTGTTATTATGGTAAGGATGGCCTCTGAGCGAAGTGAACGGCGTTACCACAGTTTTGCACTCGGTGACTCACGTTACCGCAGTCTTGGAAAGGGAGGCTTGAGCGGACACCACTAGATGCCACCAAATCCTACAAACTGTACCTTTAAGACAAGTGTAAAAGGAGGGCAGATTTTTTTCTTACATTGCAAACAGATTTAACCTGCTATAAAAGTGATTCACTCACCCTGTCGACAGAATTCTGCATAGTCTAAAATCACTTCAGCCACAATGTCCATAGGAGCATTGCACAACTGAGAAGAAAGGAAGAAAGCAGGGAAAAAATAGCCAAAAGAGAGATTTGATATTCAGGCCAAGTGCAAATGCAAAAGTACATCAGATATTTATATTAAGATCTCAACAATCACATTGAGAGGAAAAATATTCAGCAGCGACAGTTCAATCAAGTATCCAAGTTTCACAGGATCAAGGCAATTATCAACTCACATTAAGTGGTGAATATAAACCACCTTTAACTCTACAGACATAAACTTTGATTGCTGAGTGAACTGTGCCAACAAACTGCTGTCTCGCCACAATTTATTTGCTGAGATTTGTCGCACGCGTTTGGATAGTTACTCTCCGCGGCGGCGGCTCATCGACGCTCCGGGTGGCCACAAGGTCCTGCAGCTGCAGGGCCCCTCCGCCGATGAAGCAGAAGGCCGGACACACTGGAGCCGAACAGTCCACGTGTCCCTCCCAAAGGATCCGCAGTGAGTGGGCATCGTAGAAGGTGATGCGTCCTTTGTCACAGTCCAGACACACTCCCAGTCGGGGTGGCAGAGGAGCAGTGTGAAGGTGAGGCATGTTACTGTGGCTGCTGTGGGAGTGCACTCCCCCCTGGCTCTGGCTGTCCGCCTGGCTTTGAGTGTGTCCATGTCCTTGAGGAAGCAGGATCTTGCCCATGCCCATTGTGAGGAAACAGAAGGGAGGAGAGTCCTGGCCGTCCTCTGCCCCACTGTCATGGCCACTGTCTGGGTCGCAGCTGGGGGGGGGCGGAGGGAAGGAGAAGATTAGGCTACACAAAAGAAAAACTAAGCAAAGGAGTAAAATGTATCTGATGTTTGAATACAGAAGGACCTGAAGATGTCAAATATTCCTACTCCACAATGCTAGATTTCCACCCTAATGAAAAAAAAAAATCATATTTGGGCAAATCATAAATACCATTGCAACATTTTTTTCAAACAAGATCGCCCATTAATTGGCCTCAAATTTGCTGCAGAAACTTCCCCTCCATCCACCCTAAGAGACTTTACTTTTTGTCCTAAAGATCAGTCCAAAACATCAGTGTGAGCTCCATCAGTAGCTGCTGACAGGTTCAAACTCCTCTGCAGCTATAGTTACAAAAGTTGATCAAATGTTTTTACTCTTCGTCCTAAATGAAGAACCAAACATGTGCAAATTTTTGTCCAGTTGACACTCATTTTCCTCCTCTGAGATGTTTTGATGAATTCAGGCTCTGATCAGCTCTGAGTGTCTTTATGAAACAGACTGATTCGTCAGGCTCATCCAACACAGGCTTTTCACAATAAGAGACACCTTTATGAAACAGACCTCTGATGGTTGACAGAAGGAAAACTCAAGCAGCACATGTGAGATTTAATCTCACAACCTTCAGACTGTGAAGCAGCTTCTCAACCAGTTGATCTATCAGGACTCTGTGAGATGACCTCAGTTTTTCAAAACAGGTACAAATTCAGAGGGTTGCTTCACATTTGTGGGGTTTCGCGGCAGGTTTCAGGTTATTAAATGGATAAATACATGTATTACAATATATGAAAGGGTTTTGATTAGTTATTAATTATCTGCATGGTTTAAGTTGTTTTAACAGAAGGAATAAAGAAACTGCAGAAAGTGTTTGAACCCACAACCCTTAAAACTGATGTTTTTTCAGGTTTTTAGTTTTAACCAATGCTATCTTTCCTGTTAAAAGTTTTTGAATCAATTATTTGCATGGTATAAGTTGTTTTATGGGGTAACAGAAGGAAAAGACAAATTGTGCAGGAGGGAATTGAACCCACAACCTCCAGGGTGTGGAAGGCTTTCTCTACCAGCTGAGCTATCCAGATGTTTGAAAGGTGAAGTGACTCTCACATAGAAGAATTAGTCTTTGTCAGTTTGTCAGTGTGAACATGTTTCAGTGTGAATATGTTTGAGGATAAACATGTGTCAGTGTGAACAAGTTTCTATAAACTTAGTTTCTCTGCAGGTTGATGAATGTGAAGTTTCTGGAGCTTCAGTCTGATCTTCTTTCTCTCTCTGGTTCTCTGAGTTGATCAGCGCTGAAGATGGTCCAGTGGATAAGGACACCGACCACCAATAAAGACCCCTGAGTTCAAATCCCGACTGAGGTATGCCACACGGGAGTGTATGTGATGAATGTGTATGTGTGTGACTTCATTTGCGTGCTCTATAAAATTTCAAATGCCGTTCGTCAAAATTGTGCGTCGATTTCAGCTTGAGAATTTCAACTTGGGAATTTCCGAATTTACACCATCATCATTGCCCAACGAGGAGGAAACAGAGTACACGTAAGTCCAAGAGAGCCCAGGTAGTTGAGCTAGCTAGCTTAGCTAGCTTGACTGGCATGATTTATATTTTTTTCATGTTTCTGTTATCACTTTGTGACTTTGTGTGTTTTAGTCTGCACATTGTTCAACTGACTCTGCAGGTGATAGAGGAGCTCATCTTTTGACCTCCACCTGGGTTGATATGACATATTATACAGTAAATCTTCCGTATTAAGGCTTTTAAAGGATAACCTGTAGTCTTTCAATTAAAGGGACTGTTTGTAATTTCTAACACGTATAAATCGGGTCGGTGTCCCATGCACGCTCGCGTGTGGCTACGCTGTTCCAACACAAACTACAAGGAAGCACCAAAACCGCAAAGTTATATCTAGTGAAGCCCGTCTTGCAAAACAGTGTCAACTCTTCCTGCTCCAGCCCCCCGACCACGGCCAGAAGATACAGGGGAGACCGTAGCTTTGGTCTCCAGGGTCGGAGTCGACGCTGCTCTGCTCCTCTGCCTGCCTGCTTGCCTTCCCTCACACAGCGCGCTCGTTCTCACTCGCTCCACCTCTCACGTGCATGCGCGCACACTACACACTGCAGAAGACGGGCGTCTGAAGCAGGACAACACAGTATCAGCATTGATTAATGGAGAAACCTTCGTCTGGTCAGCTAACATTACTGCCAAGCAGGTGAAATATAGAGTGATATTGTGGTTTTAGCTGACGTGTGTCGCCTCACTGTTTTGATCGATGCTCGTTCATGTCTATGTAGAGCGAGCACAATCGCGAGCAACAGGACGCTGACTTTCGTTGACTTAACGGCCACAGGTGTCGCTGTTAACAAGCAATTTCTGATTCTTACATATGGTCCCTTTAAACATTATCCGCGCACAGACTGATGCTAATAAAGTGAGACAAAGTTGGAGAGATTTCGGTAGAGGCATGTTAAGGCAGAATGTTCTCATTGGCCATTTGGGTACAGTTGGGTATCATCTGTACAATTTGTGAAATTTTCTTGTCACTATAGGTATAAATTCCATCTAAATACAACTGTTTTGGTTTTGTTTTGAAAAGTCAATCAATCAGATTTCTATACATGTTCCCATTCTAAGAAAACCATAACCCATTGGTCTATTTGACCAGCTCAGGCCTGTTTTGAAGTTCAATGTCTTTAGGATGAGTGCAATATCACGATTCATCCACCAGATGGAGACAAAGACTGTGTTTTCAAATGGAAGGCTGAGGATGGCTGCTCAATGCTGGAGGAAGGCAGAGTAAAAATGCCCCTCCATGCCATGCAAATTAAAATGGATGGCTGGAATCAACTCAGGAATGATCCAGAGACATTGGAGTAGCCATTAGCAGCGTTGATACGCCCTCAAACACAATGTTTGATCACAAAACAGCAAAGGTAAGACATAATTTATGCTTATGGCTGTATAAAGTGAAGCTTATTTTTTCTATTGTTCGACTGCTGGTTCAGTGACTTTTGGTCAAAGAGAACCGCTATGCATGCATGCACCATTAGCGTGTTTTTGCCGTGTGCTCATTTAGTTGCTTGTTGCTGGAATTGTGTTTCATTTAGGTAAAAATGGTTATCATGAGTTATGTGGGTATCCAGGATGAATATTTTGCAACATGTTTAACATGTCCTTATATAGTGTTTACAATCTACACCAACCCCTTAAAATGTAAGACAACTTTCACCTTAATTAAAATGGATTAAAGTATTTTGAAAATGTAAAACCCCTTAAAATGTACAGAATAACATCACAGGTGACTACACTTTGATTTGTACCTTAAAGGACCAGGATTCTTCAATTACCATGCAAATGAGGTTAATTAATGGAGAAATGAATGGATTGATGTATACAGCATATGAGTTTTTCTAATCCTTAAAGTGAGATTATGTAACCTTTGTAAAGAGGAAATAACACAATCCTCCTCTTACAAATTAAAAGTTGAATTCATAAGGATTGACAAAGCACCCTTGCTCAGTTAAATGCATTCAGGTATTCTGTTGCTGTGTATGACCTGTAGTTTGTGGTGGCTGGTGTTCGCTGTAGCTGACTCTTGTTGTTTGTGACGATTAATCTAAAGTTTCTATTTAAGAGAGTGTGATTTAGTTACCGAGGGCTGGCCATGTCCTGAGGGAGATGAAACCACTCTTGAAGCTTCGCCTCCTGTCCTACTCCCACCTGCATGGCAGAGAACCAGAAAGACAGAAATCATTGGTCACATCCATTTTGAGTCAGCATGTAAAGTAAAGCTGATTCCATATATCTACAATGCATTATAATACCAAGCCAACTGACCAACAAGCATCCCTCTCACCTTTACCAGGTAGGAACCAGGCTCCACAGAGCATGCCCAGTAGTGTCTGCCTTGAGTGACGGCTAAGTCGGCAACCAGCAGGTCAGAAGTCAAGTGGCAAGACGTGAGCGTGCGGTCGGCGGCCTGCAGGAGGGAGAGGCCTGGCACGCTGCGGGCGTAGGTTTGACCTCTACCCAAAGCCAGCCTGTCGGCGTGCAACCCCCAGCGTGAGTCCAAGGAGAAACTCAACACTGAGAGGACGGGAAGAGGAGGCATACCACGAGGGAAAGGAGGGGTGAGGAGGGAGAGAGATGGCAAGGAAGGTAACGGAAAGGAGTCAGGAGGGAGGAGGGGTTAGATCCTGAAGCTGTGACAGTCGGGCTACTGCAAGTCTGATCACATAATGGAATAAGAGCTAAAGAAGAAGTGGTAGGAGAACACATAATAAGAGGCAGATCAAGAGAAGAGATGTATTCAATAGGGAAAGTAGGATGAAGCAGGAGGAGGACACGTGAGAAGCAGAGTAAAAGTAATATTCACTCTATCTACATATTGTTTGGATTGTTGGATTTAACGACCCCTCCACTCCACTAGGTGTCTCTGTGTCCTGGTTCCTCTTTGCAGGATCTGGGTCGTCAACTTCATGAGCCACACTTGAGAAAGGATGCTTTGTCTCGCTGCAGGCCACTTTGTCAGACACTTGTGAATGTTCAAATCTGTCGGTTCACCTCCTGTTATTGCATCTCCATGCACGGACCGACCCTTCAAAGAACGCCTTGCTCTTCAATTTTGTGCTGTAGTCTACCGTTTACTGTGTAATATCTCTAGTGTTCTATCTCTCTATTCGTTGTCACTCTTTAATGCTTCGAGTTGCTGGGTTGCAGCGTGGAGATGGGTTGGCGGGTTGGGGGATACACTACAGAACCGGTCAGTATAAAAGCTCACCACCTTAAATACGGAGGCTCTCTCTTCCCACACTGACGTGGCTGCTGTATTGTTTTGTTTGTTCTAGACACTCCACACATCCATACATGCTTACATGACTGATTACTGACTTCCACGTTTGTTTCGTTATTTATTGTTGTGTTGAAAATGTGCTTATTTATTACTTTTAATTCTTGTCGCAGCTTTTGAGCCGGGATGTGACAGACTAACAGCAAAATGGAACAATGGACAATATAAAGGAACAACACATACTTTTTTAAAGTGCAGAAGGACAGACAGGAAAGAGTGACTGGGATGAAACTGGAATGCGGAATAAAAACAGGAAGGTTTGGTGCAGAAGCTAAAATGAAAAATAAAGTGGGAATAGAGGAAATGAAAGGATGGAGAGAAAAATATCAAGATTAGTCAATTAATTGAAGAAATGGCAAATACCGGAAATATATCCAACTTAAAATACTGTATATGCCAACAGTTTTTTCTTTGTTACCAATGCAAACCAACTTGTTTTATGGATTTAAAAAAAAATTCCAATCCTGAGGCATTACTTATTCTCCAAGCTATTTACAGTGTGCTTCTTTGTTATGAATTCAGTGAAACTGCATTGGAAACAAGGAATGGTCTCATTTGTTTGAGAAGAATGGAAAGATGAAGAGAAATGTAAAAATTAAAAAAAGTGATCATGTAAATTAACGGATGTCCATATCTCACCAGGTGCTGGTGGAGTGTGGAGGTAAACTTCTTCACTGTACTCTCCAAACCCGGCTTTGTTGCAGCCTCTCACCCTGAGCACATACACACTGTCCATCTGCAGTCGATCAATCACAGCATTGGTCCCTCTCACTTCGTCCAGACGCAGCCATGCTGCTGCATTATTAGGAGATCTGGTGCCGCCCCATGTGGCTGCAGCCCCTCCTGCTCGTCGCTGGTATTCGACGGAGAAGTGCCAAGCCGGGGCCGAGTCCTGAGGGAGGCGCCAGCACAAAAACAGCTGGTCGTAAGCAAGTGTCTTCTGAGTGTCGATGACTGGAGCCACTGGGGCTTCGGAGGAGACAAAGCAACAGATGCAGGTTACATTAATTTACTGTGATAAAGTATAATTTCACTTTTACGTGATTCTTATCACAGAAACAAAGGAGCCTACCACGTATGAACTCCAAGCTGTGGATGAGCTTGACCTCTTTGGATGCATCTAGGTGAAAGTGTCTGAAGGAGGGATCAGCTGAGAGAGAGAAACACTGGAGGTTTTCTATGGCCTTCACAAGCCTGGAGGGAAAAAAAAAAGGTGTCAGAACGCAAAGTCTCACCACTTAATTCTTCCTTAATTTAGGATTCAACTGAATAAGTGTGTTACCTGCTGTGCGTGACTCTGGCAGCCTGTACGAAGCAGGGTGGATCGGTCTCCTTGAGCAGCTCCTGTGTGTAGGCCATCAGACCCGCGTGCTCCAGCAGGCCTCGCCTCTCTGAGACCTGGGCAGACAGGGCGTCCTCCCTCCTGCTGCGAGATCCCTCCAGGGCCAGAGCCAAAGCCCCCTGACGCTCTGCTACAGCTGCTCCCAGCTCCCGGATACAGTGAGTCAGTTGATGCAGCGCCACTGCGCTGTTCGCCTGGAGGGAGACAGGGTGGGGAGAAAGTGCCGAGTGACAGATTAGGAATGACAAACACAGAGACAACGTCTTAGCTATTGCCAACACAGAAGTGTGTCATTGTACTAGAGCCCCAGGCCTCTAGAGGGCTCACTAATACTACCTTTAGTTGCAGCTGTAGTTAAAGTAAACTGGCAGGATAGGCTGAGGATGGATTCCCATATTGAAGCACAACAACAACAAAAAAGTAGTTTCCTCTAAACTACAGTTGATCAGTGCCAAAAATGTTGCAAGGAAACATGGATTCAATTCCAAGACAACATACTGCTTCCGGTCTGTTATACAAAAGAAACGTAATTGGTTGTGTAGACCACAGCAGAGTGTTGATATCTAAATAGAATAACCGTTTTAGCCACATGGGATGGCCATTTCCATTGAACCCAACGAAATATTGTTGCAGAAATGCTGTACAAAGATACAGTATTGAGGAAACAGGCACTTTGACAAAGCAGAGAAAAGATAGTTCACCTCCATCTGTTTGATGGCAGCTTCCAGTTGAGTGATCTGACTCTGTATTGTCTCCTGGTTGGCCAGGATAAAGTTGGATTCCTTGGTAACCTTGTCCTAAGACCAAAACAAAAGTTGACATTTCCAGGCTGCTAACATCCGGATCTTAACACAGTGGAAACAGACTCACCTTGAGGGCCTGGTAGGCCTGTGCTATAGGCAACACTTTGTGTCCATGGTGGACACGACGGAGCTTACAAAGTGGGCACAGTAACCTCTGGCAGTTACGGCAGTACCACTGCAGTCTCTCCTGCTCATGTTCCGTGCACGTTAGGACCTGGAGCACAAAAGAGCATTACAATGGAAGAGAAGCTGCTGTATATATTACACAAAACACACAAAAAAAACAGACAAACCTTTGGCCGGAAGTTGTTGGTGGGCAGAATGTGTTCGTGCTGAGCTCGAGGGGTTCCCCAGGGGTGGTAGAGTTTGAAACACTCGTTGCAGAAGTTGGACTTGCAGTCAGCGCAGCCTTTAGTGGCCTCCAGAGACTGAGGAGGCTTACAGAAGCCACACATGATGGCTACACTGCCCAGACTGACTGTGTGCCTGTACCTAAAGGGCAGACAGGGGTACAGGGAGATAAAGGCAGGGCTGAAGCAATTCTGCAGCAGAAAAAAAATAGAAAGCAAGAAAGTAGGAGTCCTGAAAACTCAACAACGGGAGATTGAGCTTGTCTGAGTTTGCCCTGCTCTATTTTCAGTAGTTAAGAGTTTATTTTACTGTCTGACCTGGATACATCACCAGCTGCTGCCTTGTTACTGCATCTTGCGCAGTAAAACATGCACCGTCACACTTTCCTGACCAACACAGCCACTGTCTGGGGAGGGAGCAGCTGCACTCCTCAAACTGCTGCGTGTGAAATCTGGGAAACTGCCTATCCCCATAACTCTCTCCCCATCTCACAACGCTTTTTTTACAGCAGCTCCTCTCACTTTGATCTTCACTATTTCAAGTGATAACAGAAGAGGGTGATTAACATTAAAGAATGATGAGAAGTACTTCACTCCAAACTTCCTCATCATAACTTAAATTGGAACATTTTGCCACAGTTGTTGTCGTACATGTACTCTGCAGTTTTTGAGCTGTCCCTGCAATCTGCTCTCAGGGTTAACCTTTGATCAGGAGTAAAGGAAAGATTCACGATTGAAACTCCTTCCAGTGAATGATTTCCTGTCTCATTTATAAAGCGGTATTGACTAAGCCCTTCATTCGCTGCCTTTCTTTATTGCCTGTAGGCAAAAATATTTTTTTCTCCTTTCTTTCTTTATGATTTCTGTTAGTGAGCTGATGATGAGACATTATCATATGCAGTCATGTTTGTGCCAGCAGTGTCAGCTCTGACTACACCTGACTGCACCTGTGTCTGCTGGAGTATATCTATAGTGTTTTGTGCGCACGCATACCTCTCCACGATCCGCTCCAGCGTGAGGTTGCGGAGGCATTCTGTCAGGCCTTTCTCTCCGAGCTCCACGTCCTGCTGACAGGAAGGACACGGGAACAACATGGGGGGAGGGGCCGCGTCCTTCCGCCTCCGCCCTGGGTGTGTCCCGCACACTGAGAGAAGGATGCAGGTGTAGAGGAGGGGAGATGAAGGAGAAAGACACATGGTGGAGAAAAAGAGCAGAACTCGATTGTTTCTCACATAATGTGTACAGTATGTAAAAATAGAGCACAGTGATAAAGGTTAGTTCACTGTGGAGGAAACACTATTAGCTTACACACACTCTGAAAACACACCTGCTTGACAGATGCTTACTGCCGTTTCTGCCTCCTTGACTCTCTTCGCCTCTGTGGCCTTTGCTCTACATGCACTTAAATAAGTCATGAGATGAATGCATAAGGCCCTGCATGCACAGCAGGATACTGATGTGTCAGCTACATCACCTATCTATGAAACTCAGAAGCTAACAGGACAGTGGCGTCATATCACGCCATCATCTTTGCATTTTTAAACGATGATGTCACTCTTAGTTGGCTTAATTCTGAGATCATTCTCAAAGCTCATTGCTAGGCCATTTCAAATTCCCCATCAGCTGTACCAAACACACACACACACACACACATAATCTCCCCATCCTTTCTCCACCTGTTCTGAGGACCCGCTCCAGGCGGTCAGGGGTCCTGGGTGTGGGTCTTCGTGCCTGCCGTGGGGAGCGAGTGTTGGGCGTGGAGGCCGGCGAGTTGGGCTCTGGAGGGAGGTCTGGAGGAGGATAACCCCTTTGTACCAACACCTCGGCCGCACACAGCAGACACACACTGTGCTGACATGGCAGGAGCATGGGCTGCTTCACCATCTCATCGCACACCGGGCAATGCAGCTCCCGTTCCATACTCTTCATGTTGGACTGGAGATGGATGAGGGGTTCAAGAAGAAGAAAAACAGTCAGATTCAATAAAGGCTGAGTCACTAGAGTAAATAAAGAATCCACTGCTCTTTACTTTCTGCACCTCCTGTGACCTGTAACAAAATGTGCGCGTGACATGTGTAGGAGTCGAGAGCGAGAAGGGGAGCTGCAGCAGACACTGGTTATGTATAGTTCTATGTACAGAGGGAAAATGTGGGGGAGAAAATAGCTTTCCCTGACTTCAGGTGTTATAGCCTGTCTCTAGCTTCACCTTCCCTTTGAACAATTCACGTTTTTTTGTTTTTTTTTATTATTTTATTTAAAAGGGACCATGTACAGTTTAAAACATAAATGTCACCATTTGATGCACCGTACCAGATTATAGCTTTAAGCTTATTCACATATGTAGTCCCTTGGCAGGTAAAAACAAAGAAACATACTACAGTCATACAAAAAATAACATACAAAATGCACAATACACAGCTACACACAATAGCACATCACAAAGTATGCTTGTCAAGTAAAAGCAAGTCATGAAGACCATGGAGTTGGAATAAAGATCAGTGAGTACAGAGCTGAGCAGCTTTCAACAGACGTTTTAAGTTGGTTTTGAAAATGCTGATAGAGCTGCAGCTCCTCACATCATCAGGCAGGGTGTTCCACTGATTTGTGGCCTGTAGTATTGTAGTATTATTAGCTATAGCTCTGGCATAGGATACCATGGTTTGGAGTATGACACTTTGTCCAAGGGGACATTTTCAAATCAATAAAATAAATATCAGTTTTTGCTTCTAGGGCCTTGGTTTTTTGGTTGTGGAGGCCCTATCCGGAATAGGATGTTGCAGCTATAGCCTACTAAACGCAGCATCCCGTTTCTATGACAACGCGCATCATCTCTGCTTCATCGTATATGCGGCCCTGTATAAGCACCTGAAGCTACGTTAGCCAACATATATGTGTTGATTATAATCACCAAACACCTTCACCTGCTTCATCTGTTATTTGTGGCCTTGCTTTTATGTTTCCATCCACAGTGCTAGAGCTTAGCTATAAAAAGCAAACCTCTCTTTGATTGAATTAATGCCAAAAAGGGGAAGAAATGCCTTTACATTTCTTCATCATAGACGCAACCTGTGCGTCCAGATATACGTCGAGGAGAAATATGGCAAATTTGTGTGATTAGGACAAAAGATATATCGTTTAAAATAAGCACACGTGGTTGAAATAAATAGCGTAACATAAAAATGAGCGTCGTTTACTCACACTGATGCGAACCAACGCGTCCATGATAGAGGTAAAGGTTTGTAACTCCTCTTCTGCCATTCCTCCAAAGAAGATGCCAGCGTCCCACCCTGCGATGCAACAAATCAACCTCCTGTTTTCTGGGGGAAAGAGGATCCTGGGCCTTATCTGGTGATGGTGAATGGTTGGTGGTCTTCTGTCCTCGGTGTGTTGCTGTTGCTGCTGCTGGCACCTTGATCCTGTCTCTGTCTGTCTCAAAGCAGCGAGTCGACTCGGTTAGAAATAGGATGGGAGGGGGGGTTTGGATCTGGTTTATCAGGCTACATCACAGCCGCATTGCCCAAGGACTGATTACAATGTTACATTATTAAAAATAGGTCTTGTTATATTTTATTTTTATCTTGTTATATTTTATTTTATTTTAATATATGCATATTTGACAATGTAAAAAAAAACATCCTGTCCGGTCTCACCATAATATTCAATAATGTTTATTATAAGAATAAAAAAACGCTTCCTTCCTGCTATAATCTGCAGCTCAGTGTGTCATAATAAACCTCCTGGTTGTTGTTTTTTCGGAGGTTCGTGTCTCCTAAAATGTCCATATGACAAATTGTGAGTGGCCCAGTTATTTTTCGTAGTACCAGTAGATGGCAGTATTGTATTATATTGTATTGTATTGTTGTATCATCGTTTAGCAACTTCTTTAAATCTAATTCTCAAGTTTCAAGTTTCAAGTTTCAAGTTTCAAGTTTCAAGTTTATTTGTCATATGCATTTAAAAGTACAGTGTACAGTGAAATGCAATGAAATGCATTTTACCTTGGCTCTCTCAGCCCTTAAAATCTATAAATAGTACAGTAATTGTCAAATTCATTCACATAATACTAAACAGGTTAATCATCTTCACCTGTCTTTTTACAAAACAAAACATGGCCAGTACTCCCTCAGATATCGTGGTGTACAAATATGGAACACCAAAATACATGGTATCAAGAGCTCGTTATCCTTAGAACATTTTAAAAGGAAATTATCATCAAATTTATTTCATGATGTCTAATTATCTTTTGATATGTTTAGATATATTTTCTTTTCTTCTGTACTGTTTTTTGTATATATTTCAATATTTTTATTGGATTGTTTTCCACTGTTTGGTTAGTTTTTTTTGCACATTTTGTGTACTTCTTGTTGTTGTTTAACTATTGTTGTATTTTTAAAATTATGTTAGTTTAGATCTTTCTTCCTTTTTTGTTATTGTTTTTTTTTTCTCCTGGGTTTGGGGGGAGGTCCTTTGTATAAGCCTGGGGCTTCTTGACCTCTCCTGACACATTTCTTGTTTGTTTTTTTCATTGACTGGATTTTGTGCAGTTTTATATATGTGCAAATAAATACATACAAAATATATTGTATAATAAAAACCACGAACAGTCCTCTCTCTATTGTTGTCCGTGTCCGGAACCTTTAGATATTGGTCGTTATAGCGGAAACCGGACTGTAGTTAAGAAGGCACCGGCTTCAACTCGGTTGTCGTAGCAACCGTCTGAAGGCGCAGCAGCGTGAGCATCAGTATCTACTGGTTGTGTTGGTTGTAATACAGTAGTATTAGTATATATATATATTATAGTAGCTGACTTAAATATGATTTGAGGTCGCGATATGTTAGATAAAATCATTTTGTCTGCGTTTAACGTTCAAACGTCGCGGTGTCGTTTATGTTTCTTTAGATATAAAGTTAGCTTCATTGTGCAGTTAGCTGAGTGAGCAAACATGTGCTAACCTAACACTAGTGTAGTTAGCTATGTGGCACATTTAAATAGCAGTAGATTGCATTTGTTTGCGCATTTGTCTGCGCGTTGTATGTTATTATATACTCCTCTGAGTCTGAGTTAGTGAATAGTTCCTCAGTATGTCGGCTGTCAGCAGCCTCGTCCCTGCACGGTTCTTGACCATCACAGCTCATCTTGTCATCGTTATCACTATCTTCTGGTCGAGGGTAAGAAACAGCATTTATTCACGCATTCTAGCTGTTACCCCCATGATATATTAGATAGATAGATAGGTAGATAGATAGATAGGTAGGATAGATAGATAGGTAGATAGATAGATAGATAGGTAGGTAGGTGGATAGATAGATAGATAGATAGATAGATAGATACATGGATGGATGGATGGATGGATGGATGGTAACTTTATTGATCCCGAGGGAAATTCAAGTTTCCAGCATCACAGTTCCATAGTGCAAAACATGTTAGTAAAAAGGCAGTAAAAAAGTTAGTAGTGCAAAGTACAAAAAAATATACCAGATATAAAAATACAAGGAGATGAAGAAAACTGTTAAAACTGAATATAGTGCAGAGTAACAGCTGTGATACACGACTATTAAAAAAGTGAATATAGTGCAGAAGAGACTGTTAGAAATGAGTATAGTGCAGGGTAACTCCAGTAGCTTAGTCTATGAAAGTGCACTGTGTGCATTATTACCTGTCCTGCAGACCGTCCTCCTTTGCCTCCCCCCCACCCCCAACCCCCTCCCTAGAGAGGTGTTGTACAGTTTGATGGCTCGGGGGACAAAGGATTTCCTGAGTCTGTCTGTCTGTGGAGCACTTGGGGAGCAGCAGCCTGCCGCTAAACGATATTAATAACTAATAATGTAGTGTTTTTTCATGCTAAAATGTTTGTTTCACAGGAAAACAACGTGAAGGCTTGCTTGCCTTTGGATTTCACTCAAGAGCAGTATGACGATGAAGACAATAAGTAAGAAAACATTTGACAAGAAACACTCACACACACACTCACACACACTCACACACACACACACACGTGTTTGTTGAAATGTAATTGGAATACTGTATATATATATACCATTAATATATAACAATAGTATGTTCTGTTAATGTTGTGTTAATATTCACATTAATATTATTGTGTTCTTTTGTATTTTGATGATTTGGCAACATTTTTTTGAGTTTCAGTTTTTTTAAACTTTGTCAACAAACACACACACACACACACATACACACACACACACACACACACACGAAGTAAGAAATAATATGTCTGTCTTTGTCGCAGGTTGGTGGTGGCATTGGCAGTCACCCTCGGTCTGTTTGCTATAGAGTTGGCTGGGTTCTTCTCAGGAGTGTCCATGTTCAACTGCAGTCAAGGTCTCCTGTGTATCCTTTACACTGATAATGTGGTCCCATCATTGATGATGATTTATAAATGATGGAGATATTAGTTGATATATGTTCCAAGACCTTTGTTGCTTTTTATACCCCTCACTCCCCCTTTGTTTCCTGTCTGACTTCTCTACCAACTGTCCAACAAAGGCAAAAATGCCAAAAATCCAATGTCAAAGAAAAATTGTATTCTATGCAGCAATTGAGATGTTGACATGGGGCTGTTGTGCAGAAAAAGATAAGACATGAGATAAGAGCAGTAAGTGTAATGACATTTGCCTTCTGGACAAAGAATGGAAGGTGGAAATACAGTATATGTTGGTTTAGAATTGATGACAGCCTCAACACAAGCCAGGACATTGGTGTCAAATGAAATATCTCTACAAATATAAAGTATAAAAAGAGATAAGTGATATTAAGAAGTCATTCTAGTTGTCAGTTACAATTCCATGACTCCAAACTCTTGTATAATCACCTCTTCGCCTACTATAGCAACAGGAGTCCATGCCAGTGCCTCAGTGGCTCTGCTTTTCTTTCTATTTGAGCAGTGGAAGTGTGACATCTACTGGTGGATCCTTGCCATTTGCAGGTTAGTGAATACATACTGTAGATTCAATATTATGTGTTTGTTTTTCCAAAAGGGTGTTTTTCCCTGACAGATATTACACCCAGCACTGGCTGTCCACTGCAGCGCATCCGTATCCTTGTCTTTCTTTGTGTTTGAGAAGTGGGAATGCTGGACATATTGGGTTATTTTTGCTGCCTGCAGGTTGGTGTGTGTGTGTCTGTGTATGTTGATGTGCATGCATGTATTAGCTTTCAGAGAGCTAAGTGATAGAGCCTCTATAAACAATGAAGTATTAGTGAGTATGAAGTATGAATGTGTGTATACTGTGGTGCTGTCCTCAGTGGTTCTCCCTACATTTCTATCTTTGTCTGTCTCTCCCTCCAGTGTGCTACCTGCTTTTGTGGAGATTCTTCTGTTTATAGCTGTTTTTGGACTGAAGAAGAAACCATTATGAAAGACGATCCTGAGGTGAAATGCTACAAATTAGCGTGGATGTGGACATTTGTCTCACTGTATCAGCAGATACTGTAGCTACAGAAGGTCTGTGATTCATTATTAATGTGCAGAGGAATGAACTGAAAAACAATGTTTAACTGATTCATGTGCATACCGTGCACCAACAAACATCACAGGGATATTCAAGCCGCTCTCTGTCCGTAATGTTTTTTTTATATATTCTGTAGATGCAGAAAAGGCAGTGACTTTGTTAAGAAATAAGTGCTAATTTGTCTTTAAACATTGATGCGGTTTTCTGTTCTCAGTCTATCTGTCAAATTCCCATGGAAAATGTTAGAATGCTTTTGTAATCCCAAATACATTTTGTACAAATTCTTTCTTAAACTGTCGATGGTTGTCAATTCTTTTTGTTCTGAATCCTTTTGGCACTCTATTTTTGCCTCCCAGGCACATTGGTTTCACTGTGTACCGAGTACGCACGCTACTCACAGTGTATATGTTACATTAGAATTAAGAATTATTGAACCATTATAAACAAACACACAAAAACAGCAGAAGAAAACATTTAATGAAGATGGTAATCATAATACATTTACA
Source organism: Adelosebastes latens (assembly GCA_916700685.1). Taxonomy (NCBI): domain Eukaryota; kingdom Metazoa; phylum Chordata; class Actinopteri; order Perciformes; family Sebastidae; genus Adelosebastes; species Adelosebastes latens. Next base: position 45,858 of record CAKAKR010036404.1, read on the forward strand.
TACATAATACAATTTGCAGTACATGCTTTCTTAAAGGGACTGTTTGTAACATCTTACACGTATAAATCATTCCGGGTCGGTGTCCCATGGCTACGCTGTTCAGACAAGACTCCAACACAAACTACACGGAGGCACCAAAACCACAAAGTTATATCTGGTGAAGCCCGTCTTGCAAAACAGTGTTGGCCGCAGTCGGAGGACGCAGGGGAGACCGTAGCGTTGGTCTCCAGGGCCGGAGTCTTTGCTATACTCTGCTCCTCTGCCTGCCTGCCTTCACTCAGCTCGCTCCACCTCACGTGCATGCGCGCACACTACACACTGCAGAAGAGTTAGTTTAGCTCTGAGAATATCTAGTGCAGAAATAACTGCTGCAGCTCCTCCAGACCAACAGAGGTTTCCCGTGTCTTGTGAAGTGGCGGGGCTCCGCAGCGAGTAACGTTATCGTCTCCGACCGGGTGCCGGTGTCTCCCCTGTTCCCTCCGACCGCGGTCGGGAGGCTGAAGCAGGAAAAGCCAACACTAGGATCAGCATTGATTCATGGAGAGACCTTCGTCTGGTCAGCTAACATTACTGCCAAGCAGGTGAAATATAGAGTGATATTGTGGTTTTAGCTGACGTGTGTCGCCTCACTGTTTTGACGGATTGTCTATTTAGAGCGAGCAAGCGCGAGCCCGACGCTGACTTTCGTTGACTTAACGGCCACAGGTGTCACTGTTAACAAGCATTTTTGATTCTTACAAACAGTCCCTTTTAATGGATACTGTTCAGATTTGTCATGAAACAAAAAAAAAGATGTTCATTGATGAATTTCCATTTATGTAAATTAAATTAAAATTAATGTATGTAAAACTGAAATAAGAGACACATTTACCATGAATTTTAACACTGCTCTTTATTCAACAGACTTTAAATTTCAATCTAACCAGCATCTTTTAATAACATCCATGACCAGCACAAGTTCCTCTGTTCTTCCTCCATTCATGACTCCGCCCACTGGTCCCACCTGGAATGTAGACCGGGTGGTTACTAGTTTTTAGTTCCTAGAGCCGGGACAACTAGCTTAGCTGGTTCAACCAAGTTAAACATAATTCTGTTTCATTACAAGGACTCTAACATTGAATCATGGGTATGTATTGCACGATTCATTTGATCATTCAAGTAAACTTGTAATCGCATAGACATTGTAGGATATTAGCTCCTAGTTCTCTGGTCAAGCTACCTAGCTGAAGCTAACGTGTAGAAATACATGACTGATGGCAGCTATTTCTTTAACTGTATTTACTACTCTTAAAACAGAAAGGACGTACATGTTTTATCACACTGTGTATGTAAAGTAACATTAGACTGATATTTGTTGCTGCTAACGTCGTTTGTTGAGCTTAAAGCTGACAGAAACTAGACGGAAATGTGTATGAAGGAACACTGACGTGGCGTTACCTTATAAAGAGTCAGGTGGCCAATCTGTCTATCTAATCAATCTGTGCTGATTCAAGTGAGAGAGCAGATCACAGTTAATGTTACACCTGTAGTCTGTTTTTCACCTATAAGTGTGTTGATATTAAATGTCTTTATTTATGATGAGGTCAAGAAGAGGAAAACTCCTCAGTTTAGTTACAGCTGAAGTATATTTCAAGTATATAACTGCACCATACTATTCCATCAATGTTAAAGGTCCCATATTGTGCTCATTTTCAGGTTCATACTTGTATTTTTGAGTTTCTACTAGAACATGTTTACATGCTGTAATGTTCAAAAAGAACCTTTATTTTCCTCATACTGTCTGCCTGAATATGCCTGTATTCACCCTCCGTCTGAAACGCTCCGTTTTAGCGCATTTTGACGGAATTGCAACAGAATTGCATTGCTAGGCAACAGCTTGGGTCCATGTGTACTTCCTGTCATCTGATGACATTCACATACACTGCAACCAGGAATAAACTGGGACACATTTAGAATGTTTACATATAAAATTATGTCAAGGATCTAAATATTATATATTCGTTACATCACAAATGTGCAGAAATCCTAACGGCTTGTTTCAAATGCAGAGTTTCTGAATACGGGCTGTGTGTATTTCCCTGTGGATTGAGTGTTATGATACTTTCACAATATTTATATAGGACTTAAGCCTGCTTTATAATAAAAAAAACATGAAAATCTCACTTTTTTATAATATGGGACCTTTAAGACTAGCCTTTCTCAATGAGATGCCTGGCCTTTGTGAAGGACTTCTGTGTTTGAGTTATACAATAACCACTTTCTTTGCCTCGTAGCAGCGAACACAGGCACCTCCCTAGTGCTGTCCAGTCTGCTGTCAGTGCTGGTATTTGCTGGGATGCAGATGTTCAGTAAGCAGCTGGGATCCACTGAGTGGCTCACCATCCTGGGAGGTTTCCTGGGCTCAGTCCTCTTCATCTGCTCCCTCACTGTATCCTATTGGAACTGCTTCTATCTATTTTGCTGATCATTAAACTACATGCTTTGTTTAAATATCTTTTTGTTAATGAACATCCCATGCTGTCTTTTGTGTACACATTCACCCCATTCTTGTGCCTAACCTGATTTCTCTGAGTGACCTTGTTTCTTGTTAGCGTGTAA
>CAKAKR010036406.1:0-21472 GCA_916700685.1 Adelosebastes latens
AGAGGAGCAGCAGGAGGGAGGAAAAGAGAGGGAGGAGAATCTGGGTCAAACTTGATCTGAACCACATTTGAAATGGAGGAGGGAAGCGTGTCCGACCAGTGAGAAACCAGTACGAAGGGAGTGGAACGTGCAGTCAGCCAATGAGGCGGCGGTGTGGGAGAAGGCGGGTGGGCTTACGGAAGTGTGTCAGTTACATAAAGAAGCCCCTCCCTGCTCGTAGACTGAGCGGGCTGTGGGGCCGACTGTACAACTACTGTCTTATGCTGATGGGGACCAGAATGAAAAAGAAATAAAATTAACATAAAAAAGAGAAATGACAATATCTGGGTTTTCGAGGGACTCTCCAGATGACACACACACACACACACACCACAGCAGCCGCAGTCTCACATCCTGATTCCTACACAAACTAAAGAGGAAGCAAGTAACTTTCTGTAGCACTTGACTTACACTTATTCCTTCTTAACTCGAAAGTGTCCATTTAATACCGTAAACGTATTCCTAATAGTTGATCTAAATCTACAGCTGTTGACGAATAATATTCAGAAAAGGATCAGAACAAAAGATATCTGGAGCGTGTCTAACTTTTTAGTATCTTTGGGTGTGTGTGTTTGAGTATGTAATGGGATGCAGCTGTGCAGCGACACTGCAGGGCGACCACTATGAACCTCTGACTCCACCTACTGGTTAATGGGCGGAATAGCAGGAGAAAGAATGAGCATCCTTATCTGCACCTAGCTTTTTGCATTTATACAACCTCAGAGTCTTGTATGATTACATTTAGGGTTAGAGTTAGGCCCTGGTCTGGAATGACAATGAACAACTTATGCAAGAATATTATTGGGACAGCAGGGCCATCTCATAATCCAGTTGTTAGTAGAGAAGCCACTGCAAAACTTCTGTGTAAGCAGATGTAAAATGACCCTTTATAGTCTGACCAGAGACAGAAGATTACAATTATGTTAATGTATCATTAAACACTAACAAGCTTAAAGGGGAACACATCAACATCTGTTTTCAGGTCTTGGGAGTGCTCGAGGCTACGCTAGCCGAGTCTGTCAACGGTCGAGTTGCATTGTGGGTTACGTAGGCGCTAGGTTCTTTTCTCAAGGAAGAATAGTGTGTGGAATATAAAAAGACTTTTGAAGTGTGAATGCAATCGCCAGAAGTAAAAAGGTAACGTTAGGCTATAAACAAACTACACCACGGTACATAGCAACCATATCAAGTGCTCAGATGATAGAGGAGAGCTGCCGTTAATGGGCGTGGCCGATACCAGTGCTTGGCTCCAGGGTTATTCGGCCAGGCGCTGCACCAGCTGAAGCAGGGTAGGCGTCAGGGCCTATGGAAAGGAGGCTGGGTCATGGGCGGACATCGGTCTTGGGGTATGGGGTATAACGCATGCGCAGTGTAACTGAAGCTGCGGTCGTGCGTTGCGATTGGCTCAATTTCGGCGAGGGCAGACCAGATTTTACTGCGCATGTGTTGTACCCCCGAAGATATGACGCGTTGATGACGCGTGACCCAGCCTCCTTCAATAGACCTTGGTAGGTGTCCCGACGTAGGCAGTTAGAAGCCAGGCGTGTCTCCTCGCCACCAGCTCAAACAGTTTTCAGTTAAGTCACTGACTGAGTCATACCGGTAGGGCTGAAAACCGGACCCTGTAATTGGAGAGCTGGACTAAGTACCTCCTGAACAGGGGTATAAACTTGTGGATCTAACAACACACAACGAGGCTGTAAAGGCAGACGAGACGGCGTGATGACGTTTAGTATTCTCATTTAGCCACTTATTAGCAACCGCCTTTTTTAAGACACGTAAAAGCTTCAAAATTCACGAGAGGGGTATTTACTGACGTATATTATATTGTAGAACAAAACAGTAAAATCTCTTCAGCTTGTGTAAACCACAGACCTTATTTCAAGCATCTAACTAAAAGCCCATTGACTTCCAGACGAGGGAACCAGAAGTGCTAAAATGCAACTAAGAATTATTGTAATTATTGATTAATCTGTTATCTTTTTCAATTGACAGATTAGTCGTTTTGATCGACAAAAATGTCAGAAAATAGAGAAAAATGCAGATCCCAATTTCTCAGAGCAAAATGAGGTGTTTTCAAACTGCTTATTCTGTTTGACTACAAGCTAAAAATACAAAGATATTCAATTTACAGTGATATAAAACAGAGAAAAGAAGAAAATCTACATTTGAGAAGCTGAAACCAGAAAGTGTTTGACATTTTTGCTTGATAATGGTGATTAATTTCCTGAGACTGATCATATCAGCATAATTTAATGTATGGGCTTAATACATGCTTCACATTTAAGCCAATCGTTTACTTTACAGACCTCTTCAGAGCAGATTAGTTCATATATACTGGAGGACTGGTGCCACGGTGCCAAGAGGTGAATAGACACATTTATTATGTAGGGGTGTTGATCTCGCTCTCTCTCATTCCGGGAATGTAGTGATAGACGGAGTGTGTATGTTTATGTTGAGTCAGAAAGAGACTGTGGTTTGTGTGGCAGGAGCGAGTGTGAGACACAAGAACAGAAAGAGACAAAGACGCACCAATAGGAAGAAGGGAGGGTTGTGTTTGTGTGCTGAGAGTGAGAATATGATTTTGTGTTTGTGTGTGTTTATGCCAAATAATGGAGATTTTAGACTGGAATCCATGTGACAGCCTTGGCGGACACAAAGCGACGCCTCCCCCTGCATTCCTCAGACAGAGGGAGGAGGCCCGGAGATAAACAGAGAGGCAGACAGAGGTGGCGACCTCGCCAGATGGAACCGCTTCATCATCTGCAGAAAACGGTTCATCAATCTTTTTTCATCTTGACAGACTTGATCTCTGTCTCATGTCCGGGCTGCACTGAGATGATCTATGCTGAAGTGGACGCCGCACACAGCTTTCAGGTTTCACTGTCAGGGTGGACTGAATTATTCACGATGCTGGTCCAATCTCTTTTTAGTACAGTAGGATTTAACTCAGCCATCTGTGATTAAATCAGATGATGCATACATTGTGTAAGAGCTGGAGTGTTAACCTACATAATCCTTTTACAGTTACGGTCTGTAGAGGAAGAACAGTAGCACTAGAGCAGCCTGGCTTCCCCAGAACCTCACAGTGTTTAATAAACAGAATAACACAGAGTGGGACTGACCTTGCGGCACCGAGGGTTGGGACAGCTAAATAGAGACCGGTCTTTGTCCAACAAGGCTGGGAAATTGCAAAACGGACACCTGAAAAGGCCAGAGAGGAAGGAGGGTTAAGGAGTGCAATTTATGATACAACTGTACATGAGACACAGAAAACCCAGATAAAAGAATCCCACTGTGAGGAAACAAACACTATTACAGATCCCCTTTAGACCATGAATTAACATGCATCCACACTGACTAGACTCAGTTCAAGTTCAAAATGCATTAAAGGTCAGAGATGGTCACATTTGTCAAACATTAAAAAGCTAGTGTGAATATGACTCTAATCAAAAAACAGCAACTGTGTAAACAAAACTTCCCTACATGGATCCATGAAGATTTGCAAATGAAGTTGGACAAGCAGCTGGAATATTAACGTACCGGTCCGAGTACGAGTGTTTGCTTCCCATCATATGATTAGGGCTGCAACTAAAAAGACTGCCCCCTCTTAGTCGACTTTTATGCTTCTTTCATGCCGAATGACTTATTTTCAATAAACTTATGAGCACATCTCTGGTAAACACCAGCTTTAAAGTGGTGCTTTAGTGTGATTCTTTGTGGAGAAACTCAGTTTACAGATCTGTCGATTCAATCAACTAATCGATTAGTCGACAAAATCGTATGAGTGTTAGTCAACTGAGAATTTCTTTGGTCGAGGACAGCCCTAGCAACTAACAATTACTTCCGTTATCGATTAATCTGCTGATTATTTTCCCGACTTGTCGAATCGTGGTTTGGTCTATAAAATGTTGGAAAATATTGAAAAATGCCCGTCACACGTTCCCAGAGCCCAAGTTGACGTCTCCAAATTAGTTGGAGTTTCATAACAAAGAAGCCAGAGAAAAGCAGCACATGTTCACATTCATCAACTGGGGAATTTGTGCTCGTAAAATGACTTGTTTCCATTTAATTTTGGTTGATCGACTAATCGATTAATTGACTAATTGTTTCTGTTCAAAAAAGATTTTGTGTTTTTATGCAAATAACCACTATAGATGACAATAAAGTAAAAGAAATCAGAAATCAGAATCGGCCAGGAAAAATTGCAATCGGTGCAAGTGTAATCCAGCCAAAACCACATGTAGACAGTTCAGATACAACATACTGTAATACACCCACACACAAACACTTACCGCACAAGTTCATCAGCACAGGTGGCAGCGACGGCCTCCTCCGCCTGCCTCTCATAATATTTACACAGTATGTTCTCTGGTAGGACCTTCTCCAGCTCACATACCGGGTAGGAGCACGGGCAGCCCCCCTCCATGCAGCTCAGCTCCGACTGCAACATGAACGCACACAAAGTCATTACAAATACACAACCACCTTCAGCCACACACACGTACGCAGATACAAACAATGTACATAAACTGAGTTCCCAGATTATCAGGTACAGAGGTCTAATATGCATATGGAGGAAGACAAAAAAATTAAAACACCTGATCTAGTACAACAATATCACAAACTATAGTCCCATAAAGATGAAGCAGCACCAGAGAGGATTTATTACTGAGATGTTTTATTGGATCGCATCAGTGGTTCCCAACCTTTTTCCTTTAGGGACCCCTTTTTCTATCATTGAGTAAACTGACGACCCCTGAATAAGTGACACATTTTATGGATATTTCATATTATATTCAATGCATAACAATAACAGTACAGAACAACTGATAAACTGTACAATTAACCCAAATAGTGAACGCAATAACTGCTGGAAGTTTGTTTAAAACGAGGGATTTGGATGAATTTTGAGCAGATTATTTCCTGTGAATATTGCATCAGAGATGAGTTCTCCTGTTATTTTTAGAAACTTTTAATATGATTCTCTGTCTGTATTATGTATTGTTTTGAATTTGTAACACTCATACATACTTACATACCTACAATAGGCCTCTTTTTTGACAATTTCAGTGTTTTCTTCTCCCTGATGTTTGGCCATTGCTCTATCAGCTCTTTGGTTGTTTTAACTGCGTACTTTTCTAATGCAGGACGAAGCTGTTTAGCAGAGAGGGAAGGCTCTGTGAATATAGCTCGTGTTCAGGTCTTCACCGTGCCCTGATATCTAAAATAATAATCCAAAATTTAAAAATAACAATTTCATTCAGTTTTCTTCACAGAGATGAATGAAATCCTGAGATATAGGCCAACTGTACCCTTAAAATCAAGAAGGCCTTGCGACCCCATGTGAAGCTTTGGCGACCCCTAGTGGGGGTCGGGACCCCCAGGTTGAGAACCAGTGCAATAGATTAAACAGGCGTACCTAACAAACTGACAAATGGATGAAAAAAAACACCACTTGTGCTGCTTTTCAACCAGAATTTTACTTTTTAACTACAGTAATATCATTCATTTGACTGTTGCAAAAGTAATTTATAGTTGCCTGGCAACATTAGCATGTCCTATTCAAATGTGAGAAAAAACACACAGCGTGTGGTGTGTGTCCGTACCTTTCCGGAGCCAAATACTGCCTCCTGAGCGTATTTGACCAGGCACTCTTTACAGAACAGGTGGCCGTCTGAACACTGCGTCATCTTCTCAAACGCAAACTCCCCGTAACAGCAGCCACACTCAATCAGCTGGCCGTCCTGGAGGAACAATCATACAGAGAGGTATTTTATGCAGCGCTGAGGTTTTTAAACTTTTCTACATTTTTCAGGGATCGTCTTTTTAGAGTTGATTGATTTCATTCATGGATTATCAGACACAGAAACAAAAATCCAAGATGTTAGAAGACAAGTTAGTAGAAGTGTCAAGTGCCTCATGGTGCAATAAAGGGATTAAGAAGTAAAATTAACCTAAAATGAAACTAGTCTACAACATATTCTACAACTAAATTGCTTATCAGGGATTTGGGAAACTTTAAGAAAACCAATGACATTCAGCTGTTTGACTTTGAGGGATCCGGTCCCAAAATTACTCTCAGTGTGACAAGAATAATAATATTGTAGTCATCTTAAACATACATTCAGTAGCAACCATGTGACTGACTAGCCAATACTACCCTTATCAATCTCACCAAAAGCCTATCAAAGTATGGCCTTTGTTCTTTATACCACACATTGTTATATACTGTAATGGGATAGAATACATATTTTTGGGAAATTCAATAGAGAAACCATTTTTATACAAAATAATGACAGAGTATGAGCCATTGTGAAGGTTACATCAGTTTGGTTGAGGTTTGTGAGCTTCCTACCATCTTGTATTCATCTTCATTGACCTGCAGAGCCAGGAGGAAGTCCTCATGCTGGAGAGAGAGAGAGAGAGAGAGAGAGAGAGAGAGAGAGAGAGACAAAGGAGTTCGGTAAACTGGGAGATGTGACGTGCATTTTTTCTTTTTTCTTAGCTCCTAGAAAGAGTGTTTGTGAAGCTAGGAGTGCTACACCTGAAAGCAGCCAAGTCTCAGAGGAAAGTGTGTAATGTTTAGCTCTTTGTTCAAGCAGTAAGGAAACTTAAAGAGTGTTTACTTGGCAGTGGTATTGAAAGTCATAGTATTATGTTTTCTGATGCCAGAAATGTAGCATATGCTAATTGAGCCGCACTAGAGAATAATTGGTGTAGGCAGGTTGCGATTTGCCGAGGGGATCGGGGGGATTGGGTGGGGGCCCTCTGGTCTATATATCCCTGCCTCAACTGATTTTAACACCTCATAGTGGTTAATGCTACTCTACCAATAGACCATATAAAATACCTAAAATAAAGACAGAAATCCATCATCAAAACAGACTGTTTTCTTAGTCTGACAAGAAGGCATATACTGTAGCCTATTTATTTCTATGTTGACAGCACATTGTGCTATTACATTTTGTGATTATATTCTAAATATTGAATTTTATAAATCAGTGTATTGGCACGCCTGGCCGAAGGCAAGAGAGTGAAAATATTGCGTAAAAAATGGATTAAAAATATTCCTGCAAATGTTCGAGTTCTGAAATTGTTTATTAAAGTTCACAATTATTGTAAAAATATTATTAAAACAGCTGCAAGAAATAGCCTAACAGGCTTCATAGTCTTAATAGGCCCACTGTGGTTTGTGATTAATATTCATGAATAAAAACGATTCAAACCCCCCCCCCCCCCGCGCGCCCGGGTGTATGTACATTTGTTTTTTATTATTTGAGTTATTTAATAAGTCATATTATATTCCCCTTCATTTAGAAAGCCCCTACATAGAGATAGCTTTGAAAATGCCAGAGGGATCCATTGTCATATGAATCCAATAATCGCTATGGTAATATTTTGCTGATGGTAAAAAAATATACCGAGAGCAAAATACCATAAACTCACTGCTCAGTAGCATAAAGCAGAATTTACTACTGTATATGCACAATACACTAAAGAAAAAATAGGAAGTTGGATAAAGTCTGCAGCCGGGATGAATGTAATACTGTGTGACGTGTGTGTGTGTGTGTGTGTGTGTGTACCTCTGCCCATTCCTTGGCCTTTTGCTGATAGAAGGAAAGCTCCTTCTGCACGGTGGCCTCCAGACTGCTGTACGTCCTGCAGTAGCGACGGTCATTCTCCAAGAAATACATCCTCTTGTCAAACTTCGCTGAAACTGCTGGACAGAGGGAGCCTAGTGAGTGAGACGCCACGTGGAAAGCAAAAGTAGGTCTAAATCAGCAACCCTCTGAGAACCGCGGGATCGGACTTTACCGTCTTTCAGAGGCTGTAGCAGGTTCAGTTTTAGAGCTAGAGTGAAGGTACTGGTAACATATGAAACTAGAAAAAATATTTAGCTCTTTGTACAAGCAGTAAGGAATCTTAAAGACTGTAAAGTGTTTACTTGGCAGTGGTATTGAAAGTCACAGTAGTATGTTCTCTGATGCCAGAAATGTAGCATATGCTAATTGAGCAACACAAGAGTAACCCTTAGTAACCCTTAGTAAATTTAAGGAATCCCTGTGATGCAAGCTTGTGGAGAAGAAGGCTAAATAACATTCCAAATTTAGGTTAAATTTTGGCAAGGAAAAACTGGCATGGCCATTTTCAAAAGGGTCCCTTAACCTTTGACCTCAAGATATGTGAATGAAAATGGGAATATGCCCACGCAGCTTTTTGCATGCAGTATAAATGTGTTATTTTGCCTATTCTAAAAATGGTGTATTTGAATATTTTTTGGAATTACATAAATTGGGTGTGACTGGAAAGCTGAGACTCTTGTGGATCCAATGAGCCCAACTGTATTCATGTGTGATGATGTTAGTCCCCACAGTAGCCATCTCATTGTAGTCAGACCATTTTTGGAAACTTGACCTCACTGTATAAAATGACCTGTGGTGACCTCTAGGATAATCACAGCCTCATGAAACTATACAGCCCCAAACTACAGACCTAGAGTATTCAGAGGATGGATGGCTTTCCTGGTTCCATGGTTCCTGAGCAGTTTCCAGAACAGAAGTGCTCACCATCCAATTGCCAATTCTTGCAGAAATCTTCAAACATCAAGTTTTTGATCCCAAATCACAGCCTGGCTTTTTGTGCTCCTCAAGGTCTTGGTGTCTTAATGTGGTATTTTGGAGGGATTTTTGATCATTTTTCTCAATTCTCGAGTTGTAAAAAATGGATAAATTTAGCACCAAATTAGTGTAACAAAAGCTATCAACCCAAAAAAAAATCATACAACAACTTATGAGACATAAATAGAGCATGGGACTGACCATCATGTACTTCCATCATAATGTTCTCCGCCCTTATACACTTTCTAAATTTATTTTCATTGATTGATTAATTCATGTTTATTTCTGATTTATGACTAGAACAACTTGACACACAGTGCTGAGCTGCATCTCAAATTAGTCTTCAGAGACCGGCAGAGTCATTACTGAAGTTTTTGCGAACGACAGAATAGCACCATGGCTTTATTAACAAACACAAAAACACAATGCACACAAGTTACACACACATGCAGTGAGCAGCAGCAGTGTGCACACAGAGAAAAGTGAAAAAGCTTGCTCACCGTGCTCAAAATGGAAATCCACGTAGCAGCGCTCGGAGGAGGCTCTGCTCCGTCGTCTCTTCCCTGAGGGGTCGCCTGAATCCTGCCACTTCTTCAGAGCTTCACATAAGGCCTGGGAGAGCGGGGGATAAAGAGACGTTTGTAAAAGACAGCAAGGAAGTAGAGAAAGGGTAGAATGCACTCCTAAGATGTACGATAAGTCCACGGGTACCTTGCGTGTGATTGCATAGTGTCCCTTCAGAGCATTGAGGGCCCATTTGATGTCCTGACAACTGAGCATCCTGAAATCTGCCATGAGCAAGTCGGCAGCCTGCATCACAGCCTCGGGTCCCACCGTGCCCAGTTTGGCATAGTCAAACAGGTCCTCGGTCACCTGAAAACACCCATAACATATGCATAAACAACACAGTAGCAAGACACTGAGATAGCTGATTCAAAGAGCGGTCATCAAAAGGACAAATGAAAAACTACATTATGTAACTGCGATTTTGACACGTGAGGTTTTTTTTTCTGATTGTAGGGTGGGCGGGAGAACGGCTGAGTAGTCGGGTTTCAGGTCAGGAGAGACTGAATGTCTGTTTGTGCACTATTTGCTGTTTTGTGTGAACAAGTCAGAGAGCCTGAGGTGAGACTCTTTCCTGTTCTATGCTTTCATATGTATGTGTGTATACCACTCTGCAAAGTTTGCGTGATAAAGCTATGGTTTCTCCTCCATAATGTAGAAGGTTTTTTCAGTATATTCTTTCTGCCCAACAACAGTACAGAGTAATAATCTGGTGACAGACACAGAGAAAAGCTCTATTGCAAAATAGGTTTGTCTGCTCAGCTCGACTGATGTAATTATGTAATGAGGAACGATCCATACTTCCTTATTTTTCCAGTTCTTGAGTTTGCATGCACACTGTACATAATGCTTGTTATACTGGTGAGGACGTTAAACACTGACTTTAGACCGGACTTTACAAAATAAAAAAGGACTTGCAACTCGACTTGGACTTTAACACCAGTGACTCGTGACTTCACTTGGACTTGAGCCTTTTGACTTGAAAATACTTGATACCTCCCCCCCCCAAGCCCAAAGATTAAAAAGTGTTTGCATGAAGACGATCGACTGCCCGACAGCTCAGAGATGTTTATTTACTCTTTGAGAGATGCTTTATTGATTTATTTGGGAAGAGGATTTACTTGAGGGAAAATAACTGAACTGAACAAACTCAAAGGAGATCCTTTATTTGGGAAGAGGATTTACTCGTGTGGGAACAAACTGACCTGAACTATCTTCTATCTTTTGTTGTTTATTGCTGAATTCAGAATTTTGTTGAACTCTGGACTCTTTATTGTTGGTGAAAATTATTGGGACTTGCATTTGATTATCTTACACTTAATTCCCCAGATCCACTTTGTTTGAACCGATCCAACAGCATCCAATCAAGTTGCCGAGAAAACCATATAGAACTAACGTTACGTTACTGAGCGCCAGTTACTCTGTTGTTAAAATGGCATTACATTTGGTGAAGAGTGCATTATGACTTGTCTGGACTCAAAACTCAAAGTTTAGGACTTGAGACTTGAGACTTGACTCGGGATTTGCAAAGCAATGACTTATTGCCGTTGCTTAGTAGTGGTGTTCTCACGACTTAACCACTTGAACACCAAGCATATTGTGTACACGACTTCCCATGTTGTAAACACAAGCTCACGAGTTTCATTTGAAGGCACCAAGATACACACAAAAACACAGACACACCTCTGTCTGGGTGTCTCCAGACTCCAGTAGGATGCTGGTGGGAGCTGCTGTGGCTGCTGCCATATCCCCCCTGGGATACTCCGGGTTCTCCAACAGCAGGTTACAGATACTGGAAACACAGCAGAGGGCATACACACAGTTACAGGTGTGATGGTCTTTCAATACCTGTCAACCTACACAGAACTAATTCAAAGTATACATATTTGGGACTGTGCACTGTTGCATATGTGGCAATGAAGTGTTCCCATAATTAATTTTTCTGTTTTCTGTTCTAAAAAAATAATAATAATAATTAGGGCTGTCAAAGTTAACGGGATAGTAACATGTTAACGCAAACTGGTTTTAACGCCACTAATTTCTTTAACGATCCTTCGGAGGCATAGTAGCCTGTCGCAAAGGAGGCTAAAACACACTACAACAAACTTGCGCTAAATTTTGGCGAGGAACATTTTTTCAAAGGGGTCCCTTGACCTCTGACCTCAAGATATGTGAATGAAAATGTGTTCTATGGGTACCCACGAGTCTCCCCTTTACAGACATGCCCACTTTATGATAATCACACGCAGTTTATCAGCACACTGACAGCTGTTGTTGCCTGTTGGGCTTAAGTTTGCCATGTTATGATTTGAGCATATTTTTTTATGCTAAATGCAGTACCTGTGAGGGTTTCTGGACAATATTTGTCATTGTTTTATGTTTTAAATTGATTTCTAACAATAAATATATACACATTTGCATAAAGCAAGCATGTTTGTCCACTCCCATGTTGATATGAGTATTCAATACTTGACAATTTTCCCTTTAAGGTATATTTTGAACAGATAAAAAATGTGTGATTAATTTGTGATTAATCACGATTAAATATTTTAATCAATTGACAGCCCTACTACTACTACTACTAATAATAATAATAATATAGTTCGACTCACTGGTCAAAACTCTCCCATTAGAAAGAATTATTATTGAGAATTTAAAAAAAGGTTATACTGTAGTTCAATGAATCCTTAAAATGAAAAAAGGACGAGACCTTGAAGCTGCATTAAAAGTTAACATAGAAAGTCAGCAACGTCTGAATAAATTAAAGTATAAAAAGATACTCAACTCCACAAGTACAAAGGATACAGCAGCAAATCTAGAAACCGTATCCGCAATAAATTTCATGAGAAGTTGCACCACTAATTACTTTTTATTACACGGCATTGATGAATACTCGATTCTGATTGGTCAATCACGGCGTTCTACGGTCTGATATTTCTTTATAACAGACCGTTGTTATGTATAACAGACCGTTGCTATGTATAACAGACCGTTGCTATGGGCGCAGTTCTGATGTCGGACCGTTTTTGTGTCAAATTATTGATTTCTTAAGTAAGTAGCCGTGTAATAAGCGGGATAATGTACAGCTAGTGGGTCATTGTTGTGAAAGAAACCCCTTCAGGGGGATGAAAGACCACCATCACATCGCCCTGTCGGGGTTTCTTTCACAACAATGACCGGCTCGCTGTACATTATCCCTTACATATGAAGTACTGAGGAAAAAGGGTTGGTGCTTCTTACACATTCAAGTCTTTCACATTATTCTTTTGGATCAGTTCTGCTACATAGGCTTCCTGGACATCTGGGAATAGATCCAACTGTAGAGGCAACACAGAGAGTTGAACAGGAGGAATGTAGTTGGGACAGAGGAGGTGAGAAGCAAAATTACACCACACTTCAAATCAACTTGATATGAACCAACTGATGAGGCAAAGAGACACATGCAGACCGCTTATGTGATACTCACAACACCAGTGATAAGGGTTCTAATGTGGGGCTGCTGCTCTGCTCTCTCTCGCGGTGCAGAGGGACCCGGCCTTGCATCCTCTATTCGGGGAATGTCTTCTGGTGCAGGAGGGACCGCGACCAGACCAGGGGCTGGATTGGCCCTTTCTGGGTTTGGAGCCAGAAGAAGACGAGCCTCTCCCCCGTTGTGGGGGACTGAAGCGGTGGGAGCTTGAGGAGCTGGAGGGTTAGAGTTCACGTTAGGCACCCTGATGTAGAGGCCGCGGGCCGGTCGGACCACGCCAGAGGCACCAGCCTGTGGCGGAGGGTTGGGAACAGCCTCCCCAGGCGCTTGGCTCCCCAGGATGATCCGGTGACCTGCCTCTGGAGGTCCTAGTCTCTCTGGGGCTGCAGCTATTAGCACTGCGGGGGGGATCACCGGCATCACCTGAGGGGGTTGAGGGGCCTGGACTGGATGCTGGGCGGGGGCCTGGGCCAGGGGCTGTGGTTCAATCTGAACGAGATTGCCCTGCATTCGATGGAGTGACACGGGCTGCAGCTGGTTCTGGGGCCTGACCTGCAGCTGGGTTTGGATTATGAGAGCAGAGGCTTGGATGCTCGGCCGCTGGGGAAGAACGACTAGTTTCACCTGCTTCACCTGGATGAGGCGGGGCTGTGGGGTGGTGGTCCCACTGGGCTGGAGCTGTGTAGATGTACCGGGCTGAGGCTGCGTCCGCCTGTGAGACTGTGACTGTGCAGATGAAGTACTGGCCTGAGGATTGTCTTGTGAATGAGTACTTGTATTAGCCTTTTCTTGAGTCTTTGTAGAAGAACTTGATGCAACCGCACAAGAATTGTGTGTGGCACTAGTAGATGTACTCGCCTGGGGCTCCACCGTTACGTGTGCTGAAAATCCAGCTTTTGGCTGAATGAGTCCAGATGTGCTGTGCTGAAGCTGATGGAGTACTGGTGTAGGTGCACTGGATGTGTTGGCGCTAGCCTTGGCATTTGTGGAGGTAGATGGGGTTTGGGTAGAAACTGCATGGGGTTCCACTTTCATATGTGCTGACGTACCGTTGTGTTGCTGTGAGTCTGTGTTGAGTTTTGGCTGAGACAGTGTGTGTGATGAAGAGCCAGGTTGTGGCTGCGTATGTCCAGAAGTGCTAGGCTGCACTGGGGTCTGTGTCCGTATGGCTGGCCTTACCGTGGAGGAGCTGGCCTTGGCATCTCTGGAGGTAGCAGACGGGGCAGAACCAGGGTCCCCCATGGGAACCCCAGAAGTTGCGCTACTATGACCTACAACTTGAATTAGGTTGTGCGAGGCCCCGCCCCATTTCGCTGCTGGGCGAATCACGTGTTTGCGTGCAGGAGTTAGCAGCTGCAGGAAAACACAGGAGGCAAAAGAGACGAGTTGATCGATGAATGGAAACAAAGTTGTAACTTCTGTAGCTCATATTATTGACAGCAAATTCTAATAACAGTATAGAGAGGCTAAGTCCCTCCCCTTCCAGTGGACCCCATGGGACCTTATTTCGGAAAAAATATGAATGGTAGTCAACGGTGAGAGGCAAATATTTTTTTCATCCCATTCGAATTACGCCATGAATCACACATATGATGTTTGTCAATTTAAAAGATTATTTTGCAAGTCAAGAAAGTCGCAGTTTGTTGTAGGTTTGTCGTAGTATCATTTAGTTTAGTGTGAAACCGCTCAGTGAACTACATCTCTAGTCTTGCACAATATATGTCACCAACACTAGCTAGTTAGCTAACTTAGCTGTGTGTTACCTGATGTGTTTTATCCAGCAACTCCTGGTCTTTTTATCAGCCGGAAAGAGAAAGAACGAGCGAAACCTGTTGCTGTGTGTGAGTACATCCCAGTAGGAAACACACAGGCATTGTAGCTTCAGAGAGAGAGACGTCACTTGTGCGACTTTTGGGTGTGCAGTCTTTCTAATTACATATTTTCACAGTCTTTTGCTTCAGCAGTTTTATGACAAACTGAGACTTTCTTGACTTGCAAAATTATCTTTTAAATTGACAAACATCATATGTGTGATTCATGGCGCAATTCAAACGGGATCAAAAAAGTATTTTTGTCTCTTGCCGTTGATTACCGTACATATTTTTTTCCCGAAATAAGGTCCCATGGTGGTCCACCGAAAGGGGCGGGACTTCGCCTCTCTATAACATGACAACTGTACAACAAAACACATGTTTACACTTGTCTAAAAACTTTAATTTTTTTGTACAAAGTAACTTGGGAGCTTCAAATAACAAGTGTCTTTTATATGCACAATGAAAATGTTAAGAACGGGGTTTATCAGTCACCTCTAATATGCTGACGTCGTCATCATCTGCGTCGTCCGGGACTAAAACAGGGCTGCCAGGTACCAGAGTCACAGGCTCCTCATCCGAGTCATCAGAAATGGTGATGAGCTCCCTTTTACGGGAACGGGAGCCTACACAGACACAGTGTAATGAAAATATTACAAATTTGTATAATGTTTGACTATTTATGTCTCTAAGGCTAAAAAAACCCAGAAACATCCTTGTTTAGAGACCGTTTCAACGGAATTGCATCGCTAGGCAACAGCTTGGGTCCATGTTTACTTCCTGTCAGCTTATGTCCACATACACTGCAACAGGAAATAAACTGGGACACATTTGGAATGTTTACATTTACAACTGTGAAATGGTCCATACTGTTTATGTTTATATCTTTGTTATAGTACATTAATCCCTGTGGGGAAACGTTTCCTCTGCATTTGACCCATCCAAACTATTTAGGAGCAGTGGACAGCCACAGAGCAGCACCCAGAGAACTGATCCAGTTCTGAGGCCAGTGTTGAGGGCCACGGCAGGATATAGCTTGTATTTCATGAAGTCTTAACATTTGAACTTGTTTGTTCACTGAACGCACTATCATTTTAGAAAAACATCCAGCATTAACGGTGGGAAGAATCAAAATAGATTGGAGAAGCATGTAAAGGTACACTGGGCAGCCAAAATTCTTGAATCAATGTCATTTTATTCATTTTTCCAATAGAAATTGTTATATGACTGACCACTGGAGCTTTTCCAACTCTTGGATGGGCATGAAATCCTCTAAATTGAAACATGAGTACAAACAAATAGCAAATGCGTTGAAAAATAATCCGGTTCCTTCCTGTCAAAAGGTACAATGTATGTATGTATTTTAGCTCAACCGCTACAGGAGAGTTTGAGAGAAAAAATAAAATAAATAAATAAATAAAATGAAATAATGATATATTATATTTATATACATTTTCTTTACACAACCCAAAATATATAAAAATATTTTTTACAAGGTTCCCTTAAATTAGTTTTTTTTATTACAACCAAGAAATGTACTGGGCAGGACACATTAAAGTTGAAAAATAAACTTGTCGCTACTCTCTGGTGACTCTCTTTCAAAACATATCTTTGGCTTTTCTGCGCTTCAATTTCTTGTCATTTATCATCTGACACATACGCCGATACGATATATCTGCAATGAGCTAATATCGGACTAGAATCCAACCGATAAATCGGCCAGGCCGACATATTTATTTACACTTATCTGCATGATCAGAGGTGATATTTCACATGTCAATGCCAGGGCCAATGTCTCTCAGGATAAATGCAAGTTTAAATGGTGATTGTGGCTTATACTGACATTTTACATGTACAATTTGAAGAGACTTTGCAATCCAAAACAGGCTAGTTTACCATGCTTTGATATAAAGTTGTGATTTTTCATACATATTGTATGGCTTATTCTACGGTTTATAGAGGTACTGCTGATAGGTTCAATAAAAAAGTTGGAAAAGCATTATTATACTGTACTTTCTGCATTAGAGTTGCGCCTCTCATTTAGTAGAATTTAAAACTATGGACTTATTTGAAGTCGAACTGAATAAATATGTCATTTTGGACAAACAATTTACATTTATCTTTATACTTGCGATGTAAAACAAAAGTGGGACATTGATGCCAAGCTTTTAGTTATACTTATTGGCATCTATTTTGTTGCATATCAAAGAGCAATGTTGCTTGCCAGTAGGAACCACAACCTTAAAACTATGTCTAGCAGGACTGGTATATACACAACGAAGATGGTAAAGAAACAAAACTTCAGGTCTTTCAAAATAAATTGATCGGATTAAAAGATTAGATAGATTAAAACTCTGTCAGGTAGTAAATGGTGTTGCCCCGAAATTACTTATTAAACTTCTTCCCGCAGGTCAGAGAGGCTCAGGCACAACACCAGGTCCAGTGGAGCAAATCTGAAGTTGGTAAGAATCAGTAGCCAGATGGGAAAAAGTTCTTTCAGATACTCGGGTGCCCATGACTGGAATAAGGTTCCTAACAGCATTAAACAGACTACGAACCCTGTCATGTTTCAGGCAAAATGGAAACACTGGTTTTCAGATAACGTATCCCTGAAAAGACAGTTGTGTAGGCAGGGTTGTATGTAGCACACACCTCAAATGTGTTGACGACATCGAACTACAACAAGGACCACAATGGAAATAAGTCTTGTGACTTTTTTGTGTTATCTAGGGCTGTCCCAAATACCGTTTTTTGGGCTTCGAAGCTTCAGTGAGAAATATTCAAAGCTATTTGAAGCTTCGGGACAGAGCCGCTGCAGCACTACTGTACACATACGCACTTCTACACATAAAAACAGCAATATTAGTCTGAGTATAACTATTAATAATTAATGTTGAATGTGAATAATGTTGTGGGATTATTCTTCATTTCATGGGCTATTTTGGGATTTATACAGTATTATTACATGCTTGTATATAAAAAAAAAATTTAAAAAAACGAAGCATTCGAATACTGATTTGTAGGGGTGGGGAAAAAATATATATATAAACAAAATACATATATGGAAATTACAATGATTTGATTATATTCACCAGAAGTATAAAACTTTACATGTCCCTTAAAAATTGAATAGAAAATACCACTAATTTGTGAGGGAAATGTCTTTATTCTATGATTTTTGGGTTGCTGGAAAAAATTCAATAAATAATGCCTGACAATGACTGATATATTTGACTTCACGACATCTCTGACTACATACATGCTGAAAATCAAACATTTTTACTGTATTAATTTAGATATTTTCCAAAGTAAAAATCCCTAGAAGTCTATGATTCAACTTTTTCCCATGGTCTAGTGTTAAAAAGTTAACAAAAATCGCAATATCGAATCGCAATACATATTGAATCGGCACCCAAGTATCGTGATAGTATCAAATCGGGAGATAGGTGTATCGTTCGAGCCCTACTGATTTGGAGGTTGATTACCATGGCAACGGTCGAAGCTTCGAGGCATTTGAGTCAGCCCTAGTGTTATCTTTGATGTTGTTTTAACTGTGCATGTACATTGGTGTTGTAACCATGTAAGTGTCTTTTTAAAGTGAATTGTCAACACAAACAAAAAAAAAAAAAAAAAGAATAAGAACCAGGTTAGTTATAGTTTGAAATAAGTAAAAAAAATAAGTAAAATAGTAAAACCAGGGCCAATATAACAAGGAAACCATATCAGCTCCATTCAAAAACTACAGTGGCACATGCTAATGGCAGCTTAGTGTGTCAGGATGTCATAAAACTAGTGAAAACAGGTCGCTGATGATACCGACATATAAGAATGTGTCTCACCTTGGCTGCGATGGACGTTGAAGCTTGCCAGGTGAATGACATCATCATCACTGCCTCCATCTGCCATTGTGAAACTACACGTACCAGCACCCTGAATCAGCCCACACACAGAGTCACTGCTCCATCAATACCATCTACACACACACACACACACACACACACACACACACAGACACACACACACAATGTTAAAGTGCTGCTGGTATTCCCCTGGAATTTGAACAGATGATTTTACTGTAACGTGTGTGACTTGTCATAGCAATTACCAAACACCAGAAGGGTTGAACTCCACCCTATTTCCGTGAATAATCTTATCACACAAGGCTAATAAACAACTTATATGGACTGTCCAATGGCCAGCTCGACTGGCATGTTAGCAAAAGAGAACTTAACAAAGAGGAAGCTTGACAAAAACACAGAAAATCTAAAGCATGGGGAGCATGTATCTGTTTTTATGTTTTTAATTTTTTCCCACTCACAATGTTGTTTGGTTACGATTTACCAGAAGTCTTTATAGATATTTAAATCAATATCCTCCTCACAAACACTAACCATACACTTCTATGCAACACACACACACACACTTGTCTTTTTTGATATATTTAGTGTATTGTTATTGTTATTATATATATCTTGTCCTAATTGTTTGTTATCACTAATATGTAGTCATATTATTTCTTTATATTAATCGTGTCTCTAGGTGGAGGCTTCAGATAAGCCCAGTGGGTTTTTTGCCTCTTCCTGCACTGTATATTATTCATTTATTACATTTTTTTGTTATGTTGTATAGTCTTAAATTGTGCAAAACAAATAAACAAACAAATAAACAGGGTTATAAGGGGTTAGGATTTGTGTCACCAACTAGAAATAACACTAGCTAGCTGACTGAAAGTTGATTTAATGTGTTGGCCTATCCCTCAAGACTGTGTTGACACATTCACTTAGTCATATGTGCTTGCTAACCCAGCCCTAGTTCCCCTTAGATCTGATCAAAGTTGGCATGAAATCAATGTACATGTTGTTAGACAGCAGAGAGGCTAACACAGCGAGAAGCGGCCAATGTTGCAACACTAGCTATATGAACTTGTGTTTTATTCATTATGTTGACATTACTCTTAACACTGTAACATCAGCTTAAAGTGTGAGATGCTGTAGTTAAAAGCAGACATGTCAGAAGAGTAATGGATCATTTCCTCGCAGATACAAAACCACAGCTCACCGCTAAGCTAATGTTAATGTTAGCTCGGCTTGCTAGCTAGCTAGTAGGTTAAGTAGTCAGCTCACTTCTGTCGGGATTTCTATCCACAGCAGAGCTTCAAAACCAACAATATACAGTCTAATGTCTAGGTATGAATAATACATATGCAGGAATGTACAATACCGCAGCTTCGTGTTGTATAACCAATACAAAACGCCTTTTGGAGGACTGGCAATCCGTGAATATCGAAACAAAACTGCCAAAACAAGACCAGTCTAACGCGTCACGCGTACGTACGGCACCAGTCAGCTACGTACAGCCCGGTGGACTTCTGGGAAATGTAGTCCCTAAGGTTGTGCTCAGGGTACATTGGACATAGAGGATAGTTTCTATTTACATGTACAAAACATAAAGGTCCCATATCATGCTCATTTTCAGGTTCATACTTGTATTTTGTGTTTCTACTAGAACATGTTTACGTGCTTTCATTTTCAAAAAAAACTTTATTTTCCTCGTAGTGTCTGCCTGAATATACCTGTATTTACCCTCTGTCTGAAACGCTCCGTTTTAGTGCATTTCAACGGAATTGCAACAGAATTGCGTTGCTAGGGTCCATGTTTACTTCCTGTCAGCTGATGTAATTCACATACACTGCAACAGGAAATAAAATGGGACACATTTAGAATGTTCACGTTTAAAAATGTGTAATGATCTACAGTATATATTGTATATTTGTGACATCACAAAAGGACAGAAATCCAAACGGCTTGTTTCAAACGCACAATTTCTGAATACGGGCTGTGTGTATTTCTCCGTATATTGAGCGCTTTGATAGTTTAACAGTATTTATATATCACTTAAACTTGCTTTATAATATAAAAGACATGAAAATCTCTCTTTTTACAATATGAGACCTTTAAAAGACAAAGAAAAGAACAGTAAAGTGACACTACAAAAATATATTATGGTGTAACTGAAAAAATATGATTCCATTATAATAATAATAATAATAGTAATAACAATAATAATAATATGGGATAGCCAAAACCCAAATTATCACTGCACACTAAGCTTTGTAACAGATTTGGACTCTTTGGACAGCTGGAAAGGTTAATGATATAACACTGACTTGCCTCCTCTGCCTACAAATAGTATGTAAATAATACATCAAGGTTTATTATACAGAGAATATTTGTTGATTGATTTGGATAGTCGTATATATATACACAGAGAGAGACAATAATGCACACAACTCAAGGAATGTATTTTCAATTTTATTTCTTTTAATATAATCTTATTTACATTGTATTTTTTCATAAATGTTTAGTACATTGTAAGTTACAATACTCTTGCATCCATTACACAGTGAACTCAGAACCTAGAAAATGCAGATTGAAATGATACTGCTTAACAGTCTTCAATAATCAATCTATGACAAATCCCAACTTTACTTGCTCAACATTTAGGTTTTTGATTTCATTCACTTCGTTGGAGGATCAATGACTGCAAAGAGACTTTGTTCATTCATGGTGGTCTTGAGGATGAGAACTACTTTTTTTCTAACATCCAGGCTATGGAGAAAGAGAGACGGGCAGAGACACATCAGGGCCACAAAGAGAAAAAAAAAGATGGTGAAATGGATGATGAAACATGTACGAAAAGGCTTGTGAGATTTTATTATACATGTTACACACAACCAAAAGAATTCCTGAAGCTGACTCCTTCTTTCCATCCTCGTGGCTCATTTTGTTAAATATCCAGGTCATGCCTTCGGACCTCTCCAGAACGTCAGTAGAGTTAGATTTCAAAATTAGGGGCTTTCATGTCAAATAAATGTAACATGGTATTTAAAACACCGAAACAGATTTCATACACTGACAAGAGTATTTCTCTGTAATAATATGAATGTTAAAAAAAAAAAAAAAAAAAAG
>CAKAKR010036406.1:27658-46265 GCA_916700685.1 Adelosebastes latens
CACACACACACACACAACATTAACACACAACATTAATACATAACCACAGATAAGGATGTCATGATACTAGAAATGTAGTAGTCGATTACAATACCAGTGAAATTCTCGATACCAATGTAAAAAACAAAACAATAAATCCCATATACTGCAACATACACTCCTTTATTACTGTTTGCATACTGGTTTTAGCGGTTTTATCATTAATCCCTGATGATCCGCCTCAAGTTTCTTGCCAAAAACTGAATTTTGCAAGATTACATTTGAACACATCATGATAACGTTATAATTTTACTTCGCAAAAATAACATTACTGAATAGAGCGTGAACGCATCATAATGTCTCCGTACGTTAGCTGTTAGCTCCGTTATTTAGCCAAACTGGACCGTGCTGCCCACCGGTTGCTAACAGCTAATGTTAACTTGCTCTCCTCCTGCCGATTTAAACAGAGATTTGTTGTTCACAATGTAGCATTATCAGGGAAACTTTCTATCGTCCCCAGGAGGAGGGTACGCCGTTAGTCTTGAGCCCTGATCCCCGATACCTACGGTACTGTAGAAAAACGAGTGACGTCACTTTTCAGAATTTTGTCATCGACTTGGTACCGGAAGTATCTGTTCTCATGACATCCCTACCCACAGTCCCACATCATCACAGACAAAAGAACTAATTAGAGCTCCACAACACAGCCCTTTAGATCAGTGACGTTCCGCTAAACAGTTTATTAATATGCACAATCAGTGCTGCTATTGTGCTCTTCTCCAGAGAAAGACGCTGAGAAGAATAGGTTGTTGTGACTGGTGCATGAGTCAGGAGGAGTGTCTGCATGAATGTAAACTTTCACAGGAGCTACCCACTCTATCCACACTGCTTTCACAGCTCGACATTTGCACAAATATCTGATCTATCTGCGTGCGTATGAGAGAGACGGCATTGTTGTCTGGTTATGGTTCATGGGAGAGAAACGTTGACGTGTGCACCCACCTCAAAGATCTCCTCTCGGGACACCTCTATGCGACAGTGTCCTGCTTGAGGCTGCTGCAAGGACAGCTCGTGGCGGAGCAGCTTCAACTTATGGACCAAGTCTCTCTCGTAGCGCGCCGCCACATCTCCATCTCCTGTTCCGCCGCCCACTCCTCCGCCTCCCCCTTCCTCGCCCCCCACATCCATCTGGGGGGCTTGTGAGGATTCCTTCGCTTGGGATTGCTGGCTGGAGGTGGGAAGAAGTAGAGGAGGACAGGGAAGAGACAACATGACAGACGGTCAGATGAAGAGTTGACAGAAAGACAGCAAAAAAAAAAAAGAGACACACTACATCCACCCAGAGCAGCTAAATCTACTATAAGCCCACATTTCTGTAAATCACACGAATCAGCGTCATTAACAGAGCTGATGACCGTTAGTAGGTCATGTTCAGAACCAGTCTGAGTTCAGCATTACAGCCACGAGAGATTAGATTAACGGCAGATTAGTCTTGAAACCACTTATTTGGTATGCGTCATGGACGTCTGCCCCTCAGGTGTAGATTGATTTCGCCACGAGGGATGCATGAGAGTATTTCAAGTGTGTGTGCGTGCGTGCATGTGTGTACCTGATAATGGTGTGTAGGCGCGGGTCTGTGAACTGTGTTGTTCGGTTGTTGTGGTCCACAAAGTAGATCCGGCCCGACACGGTGCTCCGGACCTCCCAGCCCACTGGAAGCGGCCCAAGCTCCTCGCAGCTCACACTGGCCAGGTCCCTGCACCAGTAACAAAGTAACAAGACTGAGACTGCAGCCAGCAGCAGAAATAATCCACGGCACCAGTTCAACTTGGTGAGACTTCAGAGGTCTTTCTCAATTCTAACCCTACATACTGTACGTTCTTAACCCCTCATATTGATCCAAACCCAGGCGCCAGGGGCCGAGGGAAAGAAACTGAGATTTTCTCTTAATCCGTTGGTGTAATTAGTGCAAAACAAAACAAGGAGAACATGGACCAGAAGTAGGGTCTATCAGGGAACAGCATGTAGTGTTTTGCTAACAAGAAAGTGGGGGCCTATTTTCATTCATTTCTAAATATATCTCTCAATTTAAATGTGTGAAATTTCCCAGTCCCAATAGAATAATCCTTTAAATTACAGAGCATTACAAAGATGCAGTATATTTGCTGCAATACATCCCCGTGTGTGGTGATGTCTACTGTTCTTTCTTTCTGTTATATTCTCCTCTATGTCCTCTTCTCCCACTGCTGCAATGACCTAGTTTGTCAGTGGGGTTTATTCAAGGTTCATCTCATTTCAGGTTATGCTTGGACTAGACATGTGTGAAGCGGGTAGCTATCGTACCGCGGTATCCGAGGGTCGTGCCAGGTGCTGACGCCCGTTTGCGTGTGAAGGAAGTACACCTGGCCCTGCACTGTTGTTCGTTGTTCTGTTTTTAAAAAGAAGAAGAAAGATGTTACATGACTTTATAACATGAGAGGTTTAGAGATCAGTTAAATATCAAGAGTAATGTTTGACTGACCGTATCCTTCAGGCAGGTCAGGCGGCTGGTGCCCATGAGGTCTGTTCTGAGGGGTGTGGCCGTGGCCTCTCGAGTCCTGCCCTCTGATTCGCTGCGTTTGAAGACGGCCCTCCTGACTGGGCGAGTCGAGCCGACAGTTCCCGCCCCCTGCCGCACCGGTGGGGTCGGAGTAGGGCAGCGGCTCTTCGCTGAAACATCCCTCAAACACAGGCCTACACACAAACACAAACACACGCGCCACCAAAGTCATATTTCCGCTCTGTTTTACTGAAGCACATGATAAGTCAACTGCTTTTACTGTGAACTCAGAGTAACAGAGATTGGGAGAGAATCAAACAAATGGAAACTATGACTAAAGAGATCTCGCAAAACAGCAAGCACCAAAATAGGTCTCAGTCCAACTTCACATGACATCCCAACATGACAAAGAAGAGCCTCAGTATTAGCATAAGACTGAATTTAATCAGTTAATTTGTTTTTATATCATTCTGTAGCTTCCCAGAGGTGTTCCTTATGTATTCAAATACAAACATTAAAATTTTGGTCAAAGTATGTATGTTTTAGTGTCAAAATGCTATTTTCCCTTCAAGCCCTTCTAAGAACTTTTTCCCACGTGACCTGACGTAGGTTTCTACATGACGCTGCTACATATACAGTATATATACATCCTTATAGTCAGTGTATTAACGTCAAATACAGTAACTCAGATGGTGCTCGGCATGCTCCCAGTTTGGAGAAGCAGACAGGAGTACCGGCACAGAAGCTAAGCAATGCACTGTCTGACAGCGAGGTAGAGCTGTGAAAATATTGTAAATATAGTGTACACTTAAACTTATATAGATTTTTTTAGGTGGCTGAAATAAGTTTTTCTGTTTGTGAATATGTGAATCGTATGCTAAGGACAGTCACCAAACAACCCAGTTGAAAACCTATTGGACATTTTTATGAAGAATGGCGTTAAATCCCTTATGAAAATATCAACCAAACTTTTTAGAATTTTACTAAATTTTAGGCTGATATTTGACAAAGCATTTTAGTTGAATTTTTTCCCCACAGCTTGAGAAGTAAATATCACTGTTGCTTCATCAAGAGAAGCACCAACATTACCAATGACGAAAACAAGACAGTGGCTTTTCATCATATTTCTCTAAGGGGATGTGTCCACCAAAGCTTCTTTTTCCTGAGCCAGCTTATATTTTTGATGCTTTGCAGTGGGAGCCACACATATTTACATTATGGTAAAAACGGCACTGTCACTTTTCACCCAGCTGTCCAATCACAGTGGAGGAGGGGTGGGACAAATAGCCTACCACAAAGACGAGATCAGATGTGTTTAATGTTATGAGTATGTTGTGGCCTTATTTATGTTATGCTATTGTTTTTTTACTGTGGACTTTTATGTTGTTCTCATGTCTGGAGCACTGGACCAAACGAATTTCCCTGTGTGAGTTGATAAAGTTGATCTGAGACTGAAGCCCATCTGAACCGAACGATCATACTCGCTGAGATGTTTCCTCGCCCTCAAAATCTCATGAACCCACAAAGACCGGCAGGTCTGTCCTCCCTCCCTACGTGCTTCAGCCTTCCCATCATCCAGAGCACGCACTTTAGCTTGTGCCTACATGTTTACTTCCGCAGATATTCCGTATCATAGCAACCAGATGCAACCAAAGCGTCTCAGCTGAAAAAACGCTGCGCCTCCAAAGCGCTCTCAAGCACTCCCAGCTGAGCGTTTTCAGCTGGGAAAAGCGCTAGGGTGGACACGGGCCCTCAATCTTATAACTGCGATATAGAATAATTTAACATATTTAAACATTTAACAATGTGACAACAAGTAATTGTTTCTCTAAGTGTTATTACATGGAGCTGGCAGCATAAACATCTGTTAACACACTCACCCATCATTTTCTAACAGTCCTCTGCAGTCCACCACAGGGCCTCCGCTGCCGATGCGGTCTCGCGTCTGTAAGCTCACTGGAAACAAGCAGGTGGGGAAAGGTCAGAGAGATGACAGTGTGATAGAGCGGGAGGGCAGGATATGCACACAGTGAAACAAAACACTGGGACAGAGGCGACGGGGGTCATTTGTTCAGATAATGTATCAGTGTGTCCAGCCTTACCTACTATCTGCCCCCGCACTGCGTCGCTGTCCGAGGGATTCAGTTTACATAGATCTAAACGCTGGTCTGGAAGAAGGAGGAGGAAGAAAAATGTGAACCAAAAGCTTTTCTTGTTTAATTAACATCCGTGATTTGCATTTATGTGTATTTACAATCAGCTAGCCACAATAAAAAAAGACAGACTTACATCCTGTGTCTTTTAGCCTGCTGATGGCGTTTGAAAGCAGTCGTATGCAGCCCAGGAAGCCCGCCCCCTGTCGTTTATGGATCTTCTTGTGGTTCCATATGCTGATGGTGATGGAGTCTGTCTTTCCGATGTAGCTGAAAAAGAGATGTAAGATTCTCACATATTGTAGCGGGCTCAGTTTTAAAGCTAGAGTGAAGGTACTGGTGTCATATGAGAAAAACATGTCATACTAGCTTATCGGGAATAATGCCATGTTATGATTTGAGCATATTTTTATGCTAAATAAACAATATTTGTCATTGTTTGTGTTTTTAATTGATTTCCAATAATAAATATATACATACATCTTTATAAAGCAATCATATTTTCCCACTCCCATGTTGATAAGAGTATTAAATACTTAACAAATCTCCCTTTAAGTTACATTTTGAACAGATAAAAAATGTGAGATTTATCACGATTAATCATGGACAATCATGCGATTAATCACTATTAAATATTTTAATTGATTGACAGCCCTAATTGTTACATTTTATTATAATCAAAACAATAAAACCAGTGAAAAAACATTCAGTGACTGTGTGTATTAGTTGTGAGTGCGGTGTAGAAGACTCACAGGTCGTAGTGCTGATTCCATTTGGGGTCCAATGTGCTCTTGACTGTGTCTGTAGAGTGGCATTGACCTGATCCGTCCACCACAACCTTGGCAAATGGATCTGGCAGGCCTGCACGCACAAACACACACACACACAGCTCAAATTAATTGTTTGCCTCCACCACATTGAATCACAAAGTAGATCATATCTACGTATTAGAAATATCTCAATTGGCTTAAGTACAGCAGATAGCATATCTCCACAACAAAGCTCAGCTTCCTACCCCTGCAGACATTTAGCAGATATTTCTTATCTGTACCTTTACTGAGGCTGGCCTGCGTTTTGAATAGCTCTAACCCAATAACAGCATAGTCTATTTGGTTGTTGGTGGTGCATAATGTAATCATAGCATGGTGAAACTGGTGGAAATGAAGACCCTTATCCTGGCAGTCTTAAGATGAAATGCATACGATCATCTGATGACACAGAACAGCAACTGATTCGTTTACAGTGTTGGTTGTTGATGGCACACACAGACCCTTATTGAAATCATCTCATCATGTATACCAATCGTCATAACATTAAGATTCATGCATATGAAAATGAGCGCAATAAAAAGGTACTTACGAAAGAAGTCTTTCTTTGCGAGGTTCTTGGCACATAACACTGCAAAAGATAAAATCATTATGAACAAAATGCCACACATACAAATATGTAAATGCTCTCTTGGTGTGTAGGCTGGTATAAATGTATGCTGGTGCACATAAATCTGTGGAGGAAGAACACTGGTCAGGATATAATATATGAATGCCAGGGGATGGTAATGAGCAGGAAAACTTATGTGACGTGCAGACAAGAATGAGCAGTAAAGTATAGGCTAGTGTCAGGATCTCTGCACACACACTAGCTCCCATCCACAGGCCGCCCACAGCGAGAGTGGCAGGATTCCTTCTCTGCCACATCATCTTTGTGGATCCAGTGAGCAAAGCTCATGCTGACCCAGACTTTTGAGAGTTTGTAAGTGTGTGCTAAGTATTTAGTTTATTGTGTGTGCGTGGGTGTGTGTGTGCAATTTCTTGTTAGTTGTTTGCCAGACGGTCTGCATGGTGCGAGAGCTGGCATGTGTCATTCTAGGTCAGCTCAGTGAACAGTGCTGTAAAACTAAAAAAACACACACAGCTGAACCACAATAAAATAATTCTTAGAAACACAATCATGTCCAGTCAGTCACAAACACAGGTCTTGATTATAGGGCAGTGTGGCCATTGAACAAAAACAAGCTGCATGTTTGTATGCAAGACTGAGGTAATGCACTCAAAAAGGGACAGCAACGTAAGGTGTTATTGACGTGAAAACTATAATAATAATATTTACACTGCATGTATAAATACCCAGCTCTAAATATCAGCATTTAAGCCTATTGTTGGGAACCTTAAGCGGTCAAAGAATGTACGTGAATTAGCTTTAGAAACAAACATATTTCCAAAGGACGTTGTGATTTCTCGGTCAGCATCTTAAACCCCTATACTTCCAGAGGTCTGTACTACAAAATGAGTTCAACATACCCAGGGTATGTTCTCACTATCTGGCTTAACTAACCCTAACAAACGAGATCCCGCTAAGCGATCCTCCGAAGGTGGTTATCAACTCGGTAAATCAACCAAGGGTTTCTCAGTCTGGATGAGCGTGTTAACATGAAAGGGCCGGTGTTTGCAGCATATGACCGATCACAAACATGGACAAGTCTTCTGTCAGCAGAGCGGCACATTTTACAAACCAAGAGCAAACTATAATATCAGACAAATACAAAGACGTTAAACACATAATCCAGGCTAAAAGTAACACAGTTGAAGATGCCAAATAAAGGAAGGACAGCTGGCAAAAGAAAAAAATTGCCGATGTGTGATTGCGCAAATTAACAGATTTATTAACTTAACAGAATACACAAAAGTCAGATATATTCATCTAGATGGGGCAGTGATATATAAATAGCTTTCAAAACATAAAAGATAAATAGATTACAGTAGCCTACATTATGCCCTGTGATAATGATGTGCTGTGTATGACTATTTCAGCCTTCTCTCAGCTGCGTCCCCGACTTTGGCGGTGTGAAACGGGCTTAAGACATAATTCAAAACAGGAGCAGGTTAGGTGTTCAGCATAAGTTACCATGGCGATCTACCCCGGTAAGAAGCGAACCACCGTTGTAGGACCTAAATCCCTGAAGGGTTAACCCTGAAGTTACCTCGCTAGCCCCAAATCCTGCTTCGTAGTACAGGCCCCAGGTCACACTGATAAAGACCAATTTAAGATGGTTGTTCTTTACGCTTTCAAGGTATATTTTTGCCTTATAAGATATTGGAGGCTGGAAATGACTAAACTTATATAATATTAAACTATGCAAACTTTAGTTTTGGTGCTTATGTGTAGGCAACGGAGCAATGGTAGTGCCACTAGCTGTTGTTGAAAGTCACAGTATGATTATTGAATGTCAGGCTGCGTCTGAAATCTCATACTATGCACTATATTTCCAATACATGAACTACTGTTCAACATCATTTTGTGTGAATACACAGTAGTATGTATCTTTTCGGTCGCACGGGGCAGTAATTTACGTCGTCACTTCCTGAGAGCCTCCTTGCCGTTTGCAGACGTGTAACCATGGCAACCCGTGCCAACCTCATGTGACCCTAATTAAAAAAAATGTTACGCCTAGCAAAGTGAAATACTTACTACTTAAATTGATGCGTTATTAACATCTGTTATGAACATTATCATTACTACCGCATTGCACTGTGGGGATATTTATGCCGCCATAGTGTCCAGCGTTGCATAATGTAATATTTCACCGGAAATAGTATGCAATTTGAATACTATTGGTTTTGTAATTACAAAAAAAAATCTCACATACTGTTTTAGCGTACTAAATAGCATGTTAGTATGGAATTTCGAGCGCAACCTCAGTATCAGTATGGAGGTGAGTCTACAAACAAACCCTTTCCTGGTTCCATGGAATCGTTTAGTTAGTTTCAATGTTATTACAGCAGAACAAATTTCAAGAGCAGCAATGTTGGGCGGATTTTTCAAACACCATAGTGGACCAAGGAATGCAAAGTACTCTGGAGCAACATGTGTGCTGCACGCACGTACAGACAATTACCATTTGGATTCCTCCCTTTCGGCAGGTAGCTTTCATGAACGAACGCTGACTGACAGGTAATTAAGATACATTGCTGTGTTTGGTGGCAAGAAACAAGCGTGAGAATGTGACAGAATGTTTGTTAGAAATACCCTTGGCCCCATTTCTCTGCTCTTCTCTTTCAAGATAAAATAAAAGGGAGCCCATCTGACCAAAGAGGTGGAATGTGTAACTATATCATGTCAATCATCTTTATCCAGTTAGACGAGGGAGAAGCAGGCTTGGAGAGGCAGGGGGAGGAGTGTTATCCCCTACATTGGTTTGAATTTCTGAAGACTCCGTTTCCTCCTGTGCATATCTACCAGAACTTTAAGTTGGGTTTCATGCACTACAATTAGAGCTGAAACAACTAGTTGACTAATCAGTAACTCTATTTTGATAATCAATTTGTCATTTGGTTATTTTTTAAGCCAAAATGCCAAACATTTGCTAGTTCCAGCTTTTCCTATGTGAGGGCTAGCGGCTTTTCTCGGTTTTAAATCATTATAAATTAAATATCTTTGGTTTTATTATTTGTTACTTGTTGATCAAACAAAGCAAGCTATTTGAATGTCTCATCAGACTCTGGAAAATTGTAATTCATTCATTTTTTTTGACAAAATGACCAGATTCAATCAAGATAGTAATATGCGGATTAATCAATGATGAAAGTAATTGTCAGGGCTAATTGCAACCCTAAATATAATCTATGCTAATGGACCTATGGTGGGGTTGTTTTTAAGGCTAGGATGATTCACATATCTCCCGATTCGATACTATCACGATACTTGGGTACTGATTCAATATGTGTTGCGATTTTTAAGAATCAGAAATTGCTTGTTAACAGCGACACCTGTGGCCGTTAAGTCAACGAAAGTCAGCGCCCTGTTGCTCGCGCTTCTGCTCGTTCTACATAGACATGAATGAGCATCGCTCAACACAGTGAGGCGACACACGTCAGCTAAAACCACAATATCACTCTATATTTCACCTGCTTGGCAGTAATGTTAGCTGACCAGACGAAGGTCTCTCCATGAATCACTGCTGATCCTAGTGTTGGCTCTTCCTGCCTCAGCCTCCCGACCGCGGCCGGCGGGAACACGGGAAACACTAGAGTTTTGGTCGGAGACGATAACGTTTCTCGCTGCGGAGCCATGTCACTTCACTAGACACGGGAAACCTCTGTTGGTCTGGAGGAGCAGCAGCATTAATTTCTGCACAAACGTCCACTGTACATTCACTAGATATTCTCAGAGCTCAACTAACTCTTCTGCAGTGTGTAGTGTGCGCGCATGCACGTGAGGTGGAGCGTCGGCTGATTTGACCACGGAGATGCGAGTGACGGCTGGCTTGACCGCAATACTTTAACGTTTCCTGTCCATGACAGAGTTAGCATGCAGCTTTAGCCATGATGTCTAGCTCTGCTTTCCCTGGCAATGTGTGAAACCCAAAGTGTTTCCATACTTTACTGTATGTATAGTGTTTACCACGTAGGATTTAACATGTGAGAGTGCAGGTTGTATCCACGTGGACCCTCCGCCGTTTTCTACTTTTTTGTTTCGGCCCGCAGGCTGCGGTTTGTTTTGGTGATGGATACAGGTTACTCAGACTACAACAATAAAAGCGGTAACTTCCTTCTACCTCTGCATAGACTCAAATGAAGCAAATTTATCGATTCTGGCGTTTAAAAATCGTAAAAACATACGACACATACGTGAATTGATTTTTTTTCCCACCCCTAGTTATTGAATTGGCAACATTTCAAGGATGAAGATTGCTGGTATTGTCTCGGCTCAGAGAAACAAAAGCATCTTATGATCTATTCAAACTGGTCCGGACTGATTTGCTACACCACCTGAAAGCCTTATCATAGCTTTGAGGTCCAACTACAATCTGGTATGATCTGGTTTGGCCCAGACAGCCATCTAGGAAGTTAGTCAGCCAGCCAGCGGTTTAGGATGTGGTGACTGTGTGGTGGCGTAGATGTGTCTGGCGTAGCGTGGTTTATTTCCTGTGATTAACCCGTGGAGAATGGCTGTAGGATATCCTTCCCTCTTCCTCATCGACCTCTTCCATTCCTCCTCCTCCTCCTCCTCCTGACTCACACACATTCCACACCGAGACCTCATCTTTTCTACACAGACACAATGAAAGAAACACAGCTGGAGTGGGAGAGACTCAAGTTTCTAATTTACCCCTGCTTCCTCT
Source organism: Adelosebastes latens (assembly GCA_916700685.1). Taxonomy (NCBI): domain Eukaryota; kingdom Metazoa; phylum Chordata; class Actinopteri; order Perciformes; family Sebastidae; genus Adelosebastes; species Adelosebastes latens. The sequence goes on from CAKAKR010036406.1 coordinate 38,448, forward strand.
TTCAGACAAGCAGGAGAGGAAGACTCTCTCTGTCACTGCCACTGCTCTGCTATCCACCCCTCTCATCCTCCAATCTCTTCCCAGAGACAAGGGACACCCCCAATTTCCTCCCCATCCCTCATTTTTCCGCCTCTTGACCAGCTCTTCTGTGGCACTGAATGTGTGACAGGCCCTTTCTCAGCGTCTCAGGAAATTCCTCATTCTGCCAAGGTCACGGCTGGTAAAGACACACACAGCTACAGCTCAGCTGGTTCTCAATTTCCCCGCTGCCGCTTTCTTTTTTGGCATTTATGTCCTTTCTTTTTTTAAAAACCTGAGAGCTGGAGAGAGCCAGCGGGGGAAGAGTTCTATTCAATCTTGAGGGAACAAGCAGAAACAGTTCAAGGGAGATGATGAAAAAGGGAGCTACCTCCGTACCACGCTAGTAGCAACTCTTCAAGGAATTTGAAGCCACAACATGTTTTAGCCCAATCAACCATCTCCCACAAATATTTTTTGCAATTTAGCTCCACTCTTGCACCTTAAGCACAGAGAGCACTTGCTATTTTTCAGGTAAAGACAGGAACCATAAAACCGCAGAAGCTTAGAAGCTCGTTAAAGCTTCTTAAATCAAAGATAATGGTCCAGTTCTCTAGAGCGGATGCCAAGGTGCTGTGAACTATCTGTTCGTTGAAATCAATACTCATGATCACGGATAGAGCCAAAAAAATGTGAATATTAAGATCCTTCTGACTAGACTGTGCTGTTTCAGAGTGCACACACACACACAGGTTTACAAGTGGAGTAGAGTGACCCATATGAGCTTACAACGATGTCACTTCCTGTGTACCTTCTCCTCTCAGCAAAACAAAAGCAGCGGCCAGCGGGCACGTGAGCAAATATCTCACCTACTTAATAACATGCCCTGCACCGGCATCTAAGCACACACGCAGGATGACGAACGGGTCTCTTGAGCTAAGCGCCAGACAAATAGGCCTAGAAAAAAGTAGCTTTAATACCACAAGCCACTCACAAATCAGTTGTTAAACAACCAATTTAAAAAACAAATATTTTGTACTGCATCTCTCGTATTGATGCTTGTTTGAGCAATGGTGTCACATTCATAGCCTCTCTATTCTCAATTTCTACATTTACTTTGTGTGTTTTTGTGAGTGTATATGTGTTTCTGCTCAAGCTGCCGGCTCAGTAAGTGAGAGGATTAGAAGTGCTTATGCTGCTTCCTAAGTAAGCATGATTCCCCCCTTTCCTCTCTCACTCTCTTTTACACCTTAGCTGCTTCTTGTGTCCTTTCTGTTTTTCTATTTTCCTTAGTTTCTCCTCATTCTCCCACTTTTCTGCCCTCTTTCCACCCCCCCTCTTGTGAGTATCCCAAGTCACCTGCTGCCCTGACGCTGCCCTGTGTTAGCACTCGGGCAAATTGGTGTTTAATCCGACTACCTGGCAACAAAACCCGAGCAGCACGTGCTGCTTCCTTAAGCAAATTAACATTAATCCTGCTGTATCACAGATTCTTTCATTCATTAGAAGGCCTTTTTTTCACAATAAAGCTCATTCATTCATTCCCAAACAAAAACACCCTTTTTTTTCTAATATTTGACTCATTTATTAGCTGTATTTTGCATTGTCCAGACAGTGTCCTTCATTCACACCTTGCCAGCAGTGGGGGAACAAAGATTCTTAAAAAGCCACAACCTGAATTGGGCCCGTGTGTTGTTTGAACTTTTTGATGTTGTGCAAAGAACCAAGTTTTGCTAATACCAAGGGACATCCTAAATAAAAATAAAGAAATAAAAAGAAATAAATATTACTTAAAACGAGCAACACATTATCAAATAATAAATCTTAGGTAATTTCAAGCCATGTATACTTGTATACTCCTGTGTGAAATACATACTTTAGTATTTTCTCATTTTAAGAACTTGAGTGCAACATGGACATAACAGTTTAAGTGAAATTATAGAGAAAAAAGAAATAAATATAGGCCTAGTCTTTATCACGATGGAAACGATATAGAAAAAATATAAATGATAAGACATTTTTATATGGTTTTCACAACATATATCATCATATTGCCTAGCCCTAGCGCCCACTTCCTGCACTTGATGGTGTTCGATACTCTGTGCTACAGACAATTTCAAAAAGTATTTAGGCTCAATACACAGTCCTAAAACATCTTTTTCAGCAAGTGTTTCTCTATGAAGTCGAATACCTTCCATTCACATCTAATTAGATCACGAAACCTAAAGATAATGTGACACTTTTCTTATAGAGCACTTCTCTCCTTCAGCTAACTTAAGCTTGCCCACAAAATCACCTCCTGGCTAGCTAAAACATGTCCATATAAACCCACGCAGTCTCTGAAATATAAACCAGTGTCAAACTTGCCTGGTCTTTGTCTGTGTCCCTGCCACACAGACACACAGGCCTTTCTGATGTAGGCCAAACAACCCCTCTCTCTCTGACAGACTAAACACAGCGCTGGCCAGCCGGGCAGCATTGCACTCCCTATTGGCTCATCACACATTCCTCACCCAATTAGAATTCCACTCATACCTGTGGGGGCGGGGCACAGTCAGGGGCAATAACCTCTGTTTGCATCGAAGCTGAAATAATGAGAGAACACACACCCTCCACAGTCTCAAACATCCAAACACACTTTCACTACTTTCTTTCAGCTTCACGCATCTCAAACACAACTGTCTGATAACGTACTGCTCTCCACTAGAATCACTTCTTGGTGTTATTTTATACTGTATTTCTTCCATCTAGGGCTGCAGCTAAGAATTATTGTCATTGTCAGTTAACCTATCAGTTACTTTCTTGGTTAATCGATTACTTGATTGGTCTATAAAATATCAGCAGATAGTGAATCACACGTCCCCAAAGCCCATGGTGACGTTTTCAAATGTGTTGTTTTTGTCTGTCAAACAGTCCAAACCCCAAACATTTTCAGTTTACTATCATAGAAAACGAAGAAAGCCAGACAATATTTGAATATATAGTATGTCATTGCACAATTTGCTATTGTATATAGTATATTTTATTATTCTATGTTCGTATTTTATGTTTTCTAAGCTAGTTGTAGTAGTCTGGTTTATTTATAGTGTATTCTAATATATTATTTATATTGTGTATACTATAGATATTATCTTTAGTGTTGATATGTATTTACGGTTCCTGTGCACTGTCTGGACAACCTGCTGCTGTAACACAAGAGTTTCTTAGCTTGGGATCAATAAAGTACATCTATCTATCTATCTATCTATCTATCTATCTATCTATCTATCCACATTTGAGAAGCCGCAGCCGGTGAATGTTTTCCATTTTTACTAAGGAAAACGCCTGTGCAGCTCTATTTCTAACTGTTACTCCCTTTTGAACTTTTGTATAAGTATTATTTTCTTTCTATCCTATTATTTCCTAACTTATGTCCCCTTACACTGTATGTTATGTTTTTGGAGGGAGTTTTTCCAAGAGGGGTTTGTGCTGGACCAGGACCCATTGCTGTCGTGAGCCTGGATAGCCAATTGAGACACTGTATGTGATATACTGGACAGTACAGATAAACTTAAACTGAAATGAGCCAAAAAGTGCGATAAGTGAAGAAGTATGTCAGATCTGTGAGCCTATTTTTTTTTTGTCAAAAATGATGCCTGCTCTGCTCTCTTGAAATCTAGTTACAGGAAAAAAGGGATACAGAGTAGGAAAATAAACAGACAGTATGTGGCAATTCAGCACTTTCACTCAAAAAAGCATCCATCACAATCATACAACTTGATGTGCCCTCCTGTGTGAGAAGAAATATTAAATCCACCAGGCAAGCACATTCTGGTGTGTGTTTGCTCAACTTTTGAATCAGAAGAAGAAGGACAAGGCGTCTGCCCAGCGGCACAGAGTGGTCATTTCCATTTGAATAGAGGCCCCTGGGTGCCCAGTGGGGTTACATTAGCTACAGTAAAAAAACCATTGTTCCAGCTGTGTCCCCGTGTGTGTGTGAGAGAGAAAGAAAGAAAGAAAGAGAGAGACTCCTATATGTGCCCTACAGAGGAGAGCCTGACCCCAAACACGAACACAGAGTTGAGTATGTCTCTCACACAAAAATATATCTTATACTGTATATGTTCATAATGTATATGTTCTTAATATGCCTGTATATGTTCTTAATATGCCTTGTACAAAGTATTTCCTTTAATAATTGTAATTTAACTTATTATTTTAATGGAGCTTCCCAGCAAAAAGCATTTCACACGATTGTACCTGTATAACAGGTGACAATAAACATCTTGAATCTTGAATGCCCAAAAGGTGCAATCATGTCAAGCTTCTCTGTGGGTATGGATAACTTCATGGAGTCAAACATTTGGTCTTGCTTACAGCAATGCCAATCAATAGTCATGGGTAATCTAGACTAGCCATTAGCTACAGTAAAAAAACATTGTTCCAGCTGTGTCCCTGTGTGTGTGTGAGAGAAAGAAAGAAAGAGAGAGACTCCTATATGTGCCCTACAGAGGAGAGGATGACCCCAAAACGAACACAGAGTTGAGTACATGATGCCCAAAAAGAGCAAACGTGTCCATCTTCTCTGTGGGTATGGATAAGTTGAGTCACACATTTGGTCTTGCTACAGCAATGCCAATCAATAGTCATGGGTAATCTAGGCTAGCCATTAGCTACAGTAAAAAAACATCGTTCCAGCTGTGTCCCCGTGTGTGTTTGAGAGAAAGAAAGACAAAGAGACTCCTATGTGCCCTACAGAGGAGAGGATGACCCCCAAACACGAACACAGAGTTGAGTAAATTTCTCACACAAAAATATATCTTATACTGTATATACTGTATATGTTCTTAATGTATATATTCTTAATATGCCCTTGTACAAAGTATTTCCTTTTATAATTGTAATTTAACTTATTATTTTAATGGAGCTTCCCAGCAAAATGAATTTCACACGATTGTACCTGTATAACCAAACATCTTGAATCTTGAATGCCCAAAGGGTGCAAACGTGTCAAGCTTCTCTGTAGGTATGGATAAGTTCAACCAGTCAAACATTTGTCTTGCTACAGCAATGCCAATCAATAGTCATGGGTAATCTAAGCTAGCATGTCAAAATCTACATTAGCTACAGTAAAAAACATTGTTCCAGCTGTGTCCCTGTGTGTGTGAGAGATAAAGAAAGAAAGAGAGAGACTCCTATGTGCCCTACAGAGGAGAGGATGACCCCAAAACGAACACAGTTGAGTACATGATGCCCAAAAAGAGCAAACGTGTCAAGCTTCTGTGGGTAAAGATAAGTTCAGCATTTGTCTTGCTACAGCAATGCCAATCAATAGTCATGGGTAATCTAGGCTAGCATGTCAAAATGTACCGACAGATTGATTCCCAGAGAGGCTGACATTAAGCTTTCATCCCGGCTGTAGAGCTCGTCGCAGTCAGGTCAAGCTAAAGGTTCAGGCTGGTCAACCCCCCAAAAAATGGGTGTAGCTAGCAAAAAGCGTTAGCGGTCAATGGTAACTACCATGTTACTATGAGCTAATGCTAACTGGAGAGGAAACAAGTGTGTTAGCTATTCATAAAGTTTATAAACGTGGCATTGAAGAGTCGGTGTTTCCAGTGAACCTGTAAGACGGTGTGATAGTCACCAACATGATAGTGAGCAGCTTCTTTGACTGTCCTCTCTGGTTAGCATCTCAAGCTAACAAGCTAGCACTAGTGCTGCCACACAGAAACCGGATGTTTGGGCAAACAGCAGAGCACAGAGCCTCTCAGACTCTTCAGGTTGGGTTTATTAGCAGCAACACGTTACCACAGCGAGGTGAAACATGTTAATCTCACAGTTATAAAGCTGTTTCTCTCTCTGGTGTGGTGTTTCTGTTACCTGTCAGTCTGATCTTGATGCTGGACCCGGTCCTCCGAGTCCCAGGATTCGACATCACTCCGGGAGAGAAAAACGGTATCACTCAAACTTCCCGTCGGAGTCTCCCCCGAAAAACACCGTTTCACCACTCAATGGGAAGGCGAGTTACTTAAGTTTAAACACATGCGGGTTGTTTGTGTGTTCCTCGAGGATAAACATGTATTATTTCACCGCAAAGTGCTGCTGCCGCTGCTCTCTTTCCAAATCCAACAACACGGGAGAGCATTTTCGGGCAGGCTCAAGAGCCACGTACTGACGTCATGTCCTTAACGGGTATAACGTTACGTTATACGGGCTCGCGTCCGGGAAGCGTGGGCGTGCCCATACACGTTGGAGCCTCTCAGTTCTGCTTTTAGGTACTGTATCTACTACATTATTAAGAAAGAAAATGCCCCTGATTATTAATTTTTATTTGCAGAAGTTAATAGTTTCTATTAAGTTTAGCATACAAACACAGACGATCATGGTAGTTTAATTAAGAAATGCAGTAGGGTAATAAAGACAGATAGATAGATAGATAGATAGATAGATAGATAGATAAATAAATAGATAGATAAATAGATAGATAGAGGTATGTCATGAAGTGCATACTAGATAGATAGATAGATAGATAGATAGTAACTTTATTGATCCCGAGGGAAATTCAAGTTTCCAGCATCCCAGTTCCATAGTGCAAAACATGTTAGTAAAAAGGCAGTAAAAAAAGTTAGTAGTGCAAAGTACAAAATACAAAAAAATATACCAGATATAAAAATACAAGGAGATGAAGAAAAACTGTTAAAACTGAATATAGTGCAGGGTAACAGCTGTGATACACGACTATTAAAAAAAGTGAATATAGTGCAGCATACAAACACAGATGATCATGGCAGTTTATTTTCTTTTTGTCAGGATCGTTTTTTCATTTTTTTTCATTTTGTTTTTCCTTTATTTGGTTTTACTCATACATTTACATAAACATACTAAATAAGATAAAAATATGAAGAACAAACTTTTCCACTTTTTACAATGAAATTATAGAACACACAAATAGAACATGGGGTGCTTTTCATGTGAAATAAGTTCTAAATTACATTTAGAAAAAAAGAGAAATTAAATAAAAGAAGGGCGTTTTGGAGAAATATACTTTTTCCCACTCCTTCCAAATTTCCTCAAATTTAGTTTCTTGAAGCTTCATTGAGAAAGTAATTCTTTCCATTACAAATATGTCATAAATTACATCATACCAGTTCTCCAATGATGGGGTGATCATGGCAGTTTAATTAAGAAATGCAGTAGGGTAATAAACAGATAAGATGGATGTTTCTTTGACATTTACTATGAGATTTCTGCTTTCTCTCAGTCTCCCAACAACTTAATACCACCTGCCCCTGGATATTTAGTCCAAAAACGTTGTACTCCCTAAAGATATCTATCTATCTGTCTACCTCCATTTAAGCTCCTCCAGCATCACTACATAGAAATTAAAAGTATTTCTCTGAGAGAAAGGGCTAAGATGTTATGCATCCATTTATGGTTATTCTCTTCTTCCCACATGATCTCAAACAATCAATAAATTGTTTTTTATTGTTGCCTACATTAACCCTCCCACGCTTCTGTTTTCCATTTCTTATTTATATTCAGAGTTTTCGATTATTCAACTGCTCCATAAGTCCATAGCATTGTAGGCATCATCAGGACCGAAATTGAACCAGCAAGTATAGCAGTGATGCTGATGGCAAAGTGAATTCATTTGAAAACTCAATGAATGCATTCAAATGTCTGAGGAAATCTCCAACATACAGACTTTAGAATCAGTTTTCAAATGGCTAGCTGTGAGTTTCATCTGACAGGTGTGTGATCAGCAAGATCAAGGAAGAAGTGCTTAAGACTACATGGACATAGTGAAGAGGTTAATGTGAT
>CAKAKR010036407.1:0-18288 GCA_916700685.1 Adelosebastes latens
TATATATATATAAAAACAAAATTTTCATATCTTGCTGCATAGATGTCACCACAACATTAGATGTGTGCTGTGTAAGCTCTCTGCAGCTAGTTATACTAATATCAAATTACAGAAATATTTTTTAAGGTGAAGGAGAAATAACAAGGCAGCACTCTATAGGATGAAATTACTAGACTTTTTTTGTTTCTAAAGATATTCTTGTACTCACAAATTTTTGTTACAAATTTGTGTGCTTGCCTTAGCAAATAATTTTGTACATTTATTTTGTCATTACAACACTGACTATTTTGAGGGTACGGGATTGACACACCGTGTCCCCAGACTCAGTATAGATTTACCATCTGGCTGTTCCACAAATAGGCCTCAGTGTGAACTGTTCACTGCCTTGAATCCCCACTCAAACAGGGACACAACATTGAATAAACTAATAAATCTCTGGATAGTATCACCTTATCTCTTTGGTCTGCATCAGGATTGACCTAAGACTGGTGTAAACGTCTTCTCACCTGCCCCAAACTTTTTTTTTAGCTCAAGTCTTATGTCAATCCTGATGCAGACCTGAGAGATATATGGTGACCTAAGGGTGACTCAGGCTACTTTTAATACGTTACTGGATGGCAGAGTGACTCATTCATCTGTATCTATCTGTAGATACGGCTGCTATCTTACTTTAAAAACACACACACGTTTTTGGTGAAAAGAGAGAGACGCTGTTTCCATCAATTCAGTCCCACTTAAAGGTTTATCTCCATCATTCACCCACAAAAGCACGGGACAGTTTTCACTCAAAAAAACATCAATTTTTAATTACTGAGTTGATTACAAAAGACAAAAAATATCAAATGCTACATCTAAATGGTAAAACACATCACTTTTTCTGACTGTAAGATCCTTCCAAATTAAGAACAGCAGATTGTTTAATTGAATTACATTAACATTAATGAAATAATAAGCATATCAGGACCAAAAACTGTTCATTTGCCCAAGTTTTCACAAGTTTTTACAATAAGACAGAGAAATTAGTGGAAGGTTAAAGTCAGAAACATTGTGATGTCCTAAAACAAGACAGATTGAGACACAATAAAAGCAGCTGAAACTTCCCCGGGGAACAGGGGGGATCTTCTGGTGTCCATCAGGTCACAGGACTTCCCATGAGCCTCTCCTGCCGCAGCGAGATCAATCTGTTGTGCCACAGTTCCTCGGCCCTCTCCTTGTCCATGAACAACTGCAGGACAGCGCAGAGAGGACACGTTAGTAAGCGGACAGACAAAGGTACAGATAGGGACAGACTGTAGTTTAAACTGCTGTTCAACATCAGGCCCTGGATTCAAGAACCAGTGTCGCTTTTTAAGAGTACATTGAGACAAACAAAAAAAACAACTATGGATAGATAGACAACAAGAAATATAATAATAATTTAATTCTAAATGATAGGGCATGGCATGAAAGAGTGGACACAATTTGTCTACTGAAAAGCACAAAATAAAAACTGCATTTCTGGTATGTGAAGATATAAAATCTAAATCTTACACGAGTGAATTAATAGTTTGGTCTTTAAAACAGTGACAAATGCCCATAACAATGTCCAAGGAACCCAAAAATATTCAATTTACTGTGATGTAAGACAAGGAAAATCAGCCAGTTCTCATATCTGAGAACCTGAAACCATAAAATGTTTGGCATTTTTGCTTGCAATGTGACTCAAACAACCTATCAATTATCAAAATAGTTACCAATTAATTTTTACAACGGTTTTTAACTAGCTGGCAGGCAGTTCTTAACATGTATGTGATCTTTGTCTTTGTAGCCCTCTCAAAGCAAATATGAGTGCTTTTTAATTTCTACTGTCTGTCTAGATGAAGGTACACAGAGACATAATACACACAATATACACCCATGCCTATACCTAATGTACTTTCACGTACTTAAACTTTATTACAATCATCATATACATACCGGTACATACATGAAATTTGACCTCTGCATTTAACCCATCCTACGCATTTAGGAGCAGTGGGCTGCTGTAAAGCGCCCGGGGAGCAATTTGGAGTTTAGTGTCTCGCTCAAGGGCACTTCGACATGCAGACTGTAGGAACTGAGGATCGCCAACCTTGTGGTTAAAGGACGACCACTCTACCCGCTGAACTATAGCTGCCCGAATGAGCTAGGTACCATGAGCATGCTTGGGTTTCCCTAGTCTATCTACCAATCTAAGGATAGACACTTCCATATGTTGTACAGATCGAAAACCACTTTGAGGCAAATTTGTGATATTGCGCTCTATAAAAAAAATGCCTTGACCAACACCGGTGGAATTTGCTGGCCACCGCAACACATTTCTAGTTTAACTGCTTCCTTTGAATTGATTAAGAGCAGTGTAAGCTCTACTCCACAGTCCCCTCTGCCACTTGAGCTACTAATTTATATATAACCGTAGAGTTACCTTACAAAACATCTCTCATCAAGAATGTGACAGAAATGAATGAGCTATGTTTCCTAGGAAGTTCATGAGCCTGGCATAGAGTTGTCCGTACGGCCCAGTGACACCCATGTGACCTCAGTGTGGAGTCACAGCGATGACGCTATAATACTAGAGTGAAGGTATCTTATGTGTCTTAAAGCTGCAGTAGGCGAGATTGGAGCAAATATGATTAAAAAAAGTTATTTTTATAAAACGGTCGCTATATCCTGACAGTAGTGCATGAGACAGGTAATCTGAAAAAAAAAATCATGCGTCTCTGTGTCCCCTGGTGCTCCTAATGGCATCTGCAAGATTTCACAGACCGGAGGAAAACAACCAATCAGAGCCGAGCTGGAGCATTGCCGTCTCTGAGCAGCTGTCAATTACTCGCAAACTCCGATCAAACGGTCAAACTAGGGAGCGCTGATCAAATATGAATCAATATTCTGTTAGCTTGGTAGCTTGTGCTTGATATTTCCTCAACTGATCTCAACATGGCTGCCGGGTCACAAACTTTCTCATTTTACAGCTCAACAGTACACTACAAGATGTTTCTGAAAACATTTGAGGCGAGAAATAGGCATTACAGTAACACAATATTGATTCATATTTGATCAGCGCTGCCTAGTTTGACCACTTGATAGGAGTTCAAGAGTGATTGACAGCTGCCTCCATTGAATGAACAGCCAATAGGAACTGAAGTGACCTGTGATTGGCCAAAGTCTCCAGTTTAGATTTTTTAAAGTCTGAAAACAGAGCCATGAGGAGGTGCAGAAGTCTAGTTTCTCTCGGAACATTGAATTACAATATGCTGAAAGATTATTATGGCATTTTTGCCCAATGATGCCAAAAATATTCTGCCTACTGCAGGTTTAAGTCTTTCCCTGTCGTCTCACTTCAAAATGCACATGAGAAAAACCTTTATTTTTAACTCATCTGGGGGCCTAGCAGTGTGTTGATAGAAAAGACCGACACATGTGACTTGTATTCATCGCAGTACATCACCAGCAGTAATGATACTGATTGTAAGAGGGCTATAAAACTGCTGCTGCAAGTGTCTGATGAATGACGGCATCTGTTTATTAGGAAGTAACATAATGACAATATGAGACCGAGAAGCAAGGCGCATTTCTGTATTCACTGTGTGTGTGTGTTTGTGTGTGTGAGGGTGAGAGATGATGTAGACATGATGCTGGCTATGTGTACATACTGTATATCTATGTGATGATATGTGTCTGTTATTATGCAGATTGTGGAGCGGCCCCGGCCACACGTCAATCCTTCATTCCTAACCTACGCTGCTTACAGCGGCGCTGCATGTTATCTGTGTGTTAGATTCAACACCAGTGAGTTCTTGTCTGTCGGCCGTGCGCTGGTGTCATGGTGCTAATGAGGCTGTGTGTGTGGGATGACAGTATCTGGGCTGGGCTAATGGGACTCATCTGTTCTAATTGGAAGCGGAGCTGGAGCTGAAGCTGAGGCCGGGGCCCGCCTGGGGCATATTGCTGCCATACATCAGCCTGTCTGAGGGTGTGTGTGTGCATTTGAACCGGGGGGCGGTGTGTGTATTTGAGGGGGTTATCTGCATACGTCAGGGCATAACTTAGTTTCCCCCAGTGGAGATAGATGACTGGGAAGCCCCAGGGAGCGTTATTGGAGTTTAAAGTTTTCCTTCTCGTTTTTCATCATTCGTCTGCAGGCAGGGGAGGAGGTGATGTTAGGAGGCTATGATCTACTACACAGCAGCGTCTTATACTATACGAGGCACAGTATCAGAATACGCAGGAATGGTGTAAAAAGTGGTGGCGGTGTTAGTAGCAGCAGGGGTATTTTTAAAAGAAAAAGTTTACAAAGTTTGCCCACCAAAGGCAAACACCATACTCATAAAAACAGTAAGGTACCAAAAGATAAAAATGGCAAGAAGGGAGATCAACTAAAGCTGTGTCAGAGGACTGGAAGTTGTTCATTGGCTCAGAGGGTGTTAAAAAGTCTGCAGTAAAGCCAACTTACACTGGCGTGGGCGAGTGTGTCACTGTCATTGTAGACTATGGACAAGGGAAGAGCGACGTCCTGAGGATCTGCGCTGTCTGACTCCTGCTTCACCTCAGCTGGCTCAGTCTGTACTCACAGAAATACACAAAAAAAACACAAAAATGTGTCACACTCAAATTAAAATGAGCACATTCAAACATTTAAATAAGCTTTAAGAGAGACAACACACACTGATACAAAAACATGATTAAATAGAAGCATATAAATGGTAGATGCAACTCATTTGTGCTGTATATACATATATCATATTGATACATTAGCCAAAACAAAAACAGTATTAACACATACATACTAGAGCTGCAACAATTATTGAATTAATCAATTGTCAACTATTAAATCAATCTCCAACTATTTTGATAATTGGTTAATCAGTTTGAGTCATCTTTTCTTTCTTTTTCTTTTTTTTTTAAATTAGTCAAAATTCTCTGATTCCAGCTTCTTAAATGTGAATCTTTTCTGGTTTCTTTACTCCTCTATGACAGTAAACTGAATATCTTTGAGTTGTGGACAAAGCAAGACATTTGAGGACGTCATCTTGGGCTTTGAGAAACACTGATCGGCATTTTTCACCATTTTCTGACATTTTATAGACTAAACAACTAATGGATCAATTCGACAATGATAAATGCAATGGAGACACTACCCGTGGCTGCAAAATAGGTGAATAAATAGCTCCAGAAAGACAAGAGAACAACAACAAAAAAAGGATTAAATATTTGGAAAACATTTTGCGTTCCTGTCTTTTAGCACACGTATTGCATCATTTCCTGTTGGTATCAAAACATTAAAGTTTGTAGATTACTGTACAAAAAAACTGAAAAATATACTATAAAGATTGGTATATATTACTTACCTACATGTAGTACAAAATTGAGACACAGTAAAGAATTGTGAAATGCAATACGCCATTTGTCCAGCAGATGGCAGTGAAAGTCTGGCTCATTCAATAAGCTTCCAGAAAGCTGTTTATTGATAGTAATCAGCTTGTATCCTGAATCTAATTTTACTGTCTCACTTGACTCACACATCTATCTGTGTATTTAACCATCATATTCTCCAGTTTATATTTTCTGTAAGCGAGTCTTAATCGTGCTAAAGCAGCAACTGCCGTGTGAGTGCTTGTGTACATATTCAAACAGCTTGCTTGGTAGGTTGTGCCACAATTTGTTACAGCTGAAGCCGGTGGAAATTTATCTTCTCCTTTCTTTATAACTGAAAAGAACTTAAAGTAAGGACGACGGTTCTCTGCCCCCCTCATGTTTCCATCTGTAGAGTCCAAGCTGATAGAAGAAAATGTGATATTTAGAAGTGATTCTTCCTCCATCCCTCGAGGTACTACTTAAAAATATAATAAGCCCCACATTTGGAAGGATGGCCTGTTCTCCTTGTTGTTCTTAATAAAGTAGAAATATCAAAATGAACACTTTGCCAAGTCCATTCATGTTTCAAACAGTCCTACAACCAGCCCCAGAGCAAATGTTTACCCAGTTGGAAAGATCTATTTAAAATTCATTTGGCAGGATACAAAAAGTAAGCGAGTTAGAAAACACACCGGCTAATAAGTATGTTGATGTGCCAAATACACAATTCTTGGTAATAATATGCTGAATATACAGTGCATATCTAATGAATGCAGCTTGCTTGAAATAGATGCACTGTAGCAGATATCAAAGGTTTCCCTGAATTCTCCTCATTAACAGTGGCTTAAAAAATCATTGATGGACACAACTCATGGCTAAATGTTTATCAATACTAAAACCAAATACACTTATATCTAAATTACATACTTTATAGGCATCTATTCTCACAAAATATAGTCAGTTATAGGCTAATTATATTCTGTTATTTTGATTAAAAAGGTTCATTAATTATCAGTTTCATTAAACAACATTTATATATACTACAGGGTTGCCAAACAATGTTTAAATGTAGAGTATTATTCTCTTCATTGCAGCCAAAGATGTGATGTAGCGAAAAGACTCTGAAAGACTAGGAAATCTTCCCAACTAACGATCAATCGTCTGGATATCTTAAGTATTATTTGACTAATGATGAGGACCCAGGAGATTAATATGAAAACCAATGAAGAGCTGTTATACAAAGAATGTGTAAACTTGGATTTGTATATAATTAAAGCACTTCTGTTCTCAAAAAGCAACTGGTTAAAATATTGCATCCTTTTTTTGTACTTCAAATTATATTTTCTTTAGGATCTGAGGAAAAAAATGTCACTGCATTATGTTTTATGAGATGATTTTACTGTATGAATCTAACTCATGTGAGAACAGATCAGACAATATAGGAGATCTGGGTGTGAACAATGAAAGCTACTACCTAGCTGGATAGGTGAACCTGGTTAAAGGGATAGTTCAGGTGTTTTGAAGTGGGGTTGTATGAGGTAGTTATCCATAGTAGGTGTATTATTTACAGTAGATGACGGTCAGCACGCCCCCAGTTTGGAGAAATAGACAGGAGCACCGACACCGGAGCAAAGCAATACAGTGCTGTGGATGGGGACAGCAGAAAAACGTATTTTAGCCAGCGAAAAAAGGCTCACCAATTTTTTTTTTATATCCGTTTAAGTGTACGCTATATTTAGAATATTTTCTGACGGCGAACTAAACTGAAAATGCAATGTATTTATACTGTTTTTGTCATCTGAGCCTGCTGGCTTTGGAGAGAGCATAGAAAAGTTTCACTTTCAGTTCAGTTCCCCGTTAGAAAGGAGAAGGAATGGGCTGTCTGACAGCAAGATAAAGCGGTGAAAATATTCTGAATATAGCGTACACTTAAACAGATAACGATTTTTTAGGTGAGCCTTTCTTTTAGGTGGCTAAAATATGTTTTTGTACTTTGCTCCGGTGTCGGTAAACTGTCTGTTTCTCCAAGCTGGGGGCACGCCGACTGTCATCTACTGTAAGTAATACATCTACTATGGATAAGTATCTCATACAACCCCACTTCAAAACACCCGAACTATCCCTTTAAGTTTCAGTTTGTGAAAGGGGCGTTAACACTCTTCGGCAGGGAAGGCAGGGTATACTGTGTAATCTGTGCAGTCCAAGCTGCAGCCACATCGGTCCTGACCTTTGTCAGACTCACCAGGATGTGTCCCAAAAGTCTGTGCAGGTTTGCTGTCACATGTTGTCGCCTATCCTTTTCAAAACAGCCATGGGCCCCCAACAAATCTAATTCCTGCTCCTTCAGAGACAGGGACATTTCAATAATGACTTCTGCGTTTTGTCTGCATCTGCACAACCGGAGGGGGGAGAGAGAGAGAGAGAGACAGAGAGAGGAAGACTGAGAGGATGGCTGTTGCCTGCTGTGGCTTTTGTGTGGGTGCTGCCGCTTTGGAGGCGGCGAACAGTGGAGCGCCTGATGAAACCGTCTCAGGTCGGAACAAACGGCGCTGGAATGAATGTTTGATTTGGTCTGGGCTGTCTCTGGACAGACGGCACAGCGTTGCAGAGAGGGGAAATTCAATAAGAGATGGAGTGAAAAGATGGAGAGAGTGAGGGGTCGGGAGAGAAAGAGGGACAGAACGCACCTTTATATCATCCCTGGATGATTTGAAAGCCTGAGGAACAAAAGAATCACTCTCGATGGCCTCAATGTCCTTTATCCTTCGCACTTGCTCCTCCAGAGAAGTTCCCTCTGAAACACACGTTACACAGAAAAGAGAGGCGATGAACAAAAGCGTGCACACATGTCCAGAAACACACACGTGTACACAGACACACACAGAGGGTCAGACATCCCTTGTCATTTTCTGAAAAGGCACCAGATTTCATTTGGACTGGGCTTAGTTGATTGTATGTTATCTCTCTGTATAATGCTCCTTGACACATACAATATAAAACATCTGATATTCCCCTATTTTAATCTTGGCCTTCTTTAAAAAAAGGACTCTTGCTTAGCCAAGGGCATAGAGTCACTACAAAAGGCAAGTGGAGAAAAAAAATACTAACAAGATAATAGCCAGACAGTGAATTACACTCGGATAATGCATTCTAAAATAATCAAAATATGAACACAAACTCACTGCAATGGAATTTCATTATGGAGACTAAATGTGATTAGGTTTCATACACTTTTCATGTATCAGAAAGCATTTTGCTCTGGCTTGTCCAATCAAACAAAGAGACAGAAAAGGGTTTCCAGTAAATTACTCTCGGATATAAACACATCAGGATTCTGCATATCAGATAGCAAATCATTTCAAGAATTCAAGAGCAGTCTTCTTCTTTAGCGTAGGAGGGCAAAAATAGGTGTGCCAGGAAAGTTAGCAACCGGAGTCTGAATGCTCCCATTATTCTCTGGCTGTCAATCTCTCCACTGATCAGTCAATATTCATCCCTCTCTCCCCCATCCATCCGTCCTCTCCTGCACTCTCCCATCTCTCTGTCTGTCAATCCAGCACACATCCATGTTCCTCTGCTCCACTGATGTAGGCTGTGTCATGAAAACAAGTACACAAACGGGAACACACTCACTCACACATACACACACAAAGAACATCGAGTACTCCCACATGTACACGTGTGTTTGCAAACTTACATACTTTGCACTCACACTCGTGGCTGCCATACATGTGGCATACTCTAGCACGCACGCACACACACACAGAGTGTGCAATTGGAGCTAATAGCAGGAATTAATTCAATACATTAGTAGCTACAGAAAGGGTGTCACAACAGATCTTCATGGCCCTGGTGTTTAATGAATAAATGAATATTTGTTCCGGCTTCCATGGCAAAGCATCACATGCCTTCTCACACACACACACACACACACCAAAAGGCACACACACCCTATTATAGTTCATAATAGCACTCAAACAAACTCAGTTTTGATTTAAATGCACTGCAGAATTGGACGACTGAGTGACAAGTGGAATTAAGCCTTCCTATGTGACAGATTATCAGCTTGTCATCCCGCGCTGGGGAAGATGCGAGCAGAGACGCATTGCACGGCGGCTCCAAAAATAGTCATTACCTTGACTGGGCTGCTAGATGAAGTCTGAACACTGGCCCAATATCCTCCTGGAGACTGTGGCCTGTCCTTCACACCACTATCACCACCGCCGCTCACTGCACAGCTGCACGAGCGCGCACACGTTCGGATGAAAACTAACGCCTGTGACTGGACGACAATTAATTCAGCACAATTTAATTCACTTTTTCAATTACCCCTTCTCTGCTGTCCTTTGAGCGTGAATGCCCTACATGAGGAACTACCACACAAACCGCCACGCTGACATGTATCCACACACACACACACACACACACATACACACATCCCATATCTGCAAGCATCTCCTTGGCAGGCCCGTCTGTTGCTGGGATGTCCGTGTGCACTGCAGGAATCCATTAAGACCTCAGACTTTTTGACAAACACATTATTGGTAGATAAAATGACTTCCATATGCTGTTTGTCAGATGTCAGAGGGAAAAGATATGTATTTCATGAGAAAATCAAAAATAATGGACTTTGAGTGCGGGCCTAGCGAGCTTAGAGGCAGACAAAAATCAATACTCGTGCCGGGCGAGCGCACTCCGCAGCTCGGAGAGGTCAAAGTTGATATTTAATATTGACACATTATCTGGCAAATTAATTTAACAGGCCAACTCAATTGTCACTGCATTAGGAACGCTTCTCTGTCAGCGATGAGTGGAGGGTAAAGTGAAAGCTGAGAGAGAAAACAGACGAGAGAGAAAGAGGAAAAGAAACAAAACTAGACACAATTAAATGTACAGTATGTGCTGCTTTAAATTAGGTTATTGTTAGCTCTCTTGTGTCTGCATGCTGAGATGCACTGCAACCATTACTGCCAACCAGGAAACAGAATCAAACTCAATCAATAAACTTTTGTTTTGTATGTGCAGACTACAATAATGGATAGTGACTGAGCAATGTGTGTTAACGTGTGTTTTGCATGTTTACACCTCTGTGTGTGTGTGCGTGTGTGTATGTGTGTGTGCGTGCACGTTTGTATAAAAGAGGCAGTCAGAAAACTCACTTGCCATCTCATTACTGAAATTAGTTGGACAGACAGCGGTGCTGATGAGTGGCTCAGAATCAATAGGCTATTGTTCTCTCTAAATAGCTGTTTGTCCACTTCATTGATTAAGACCAGAGGACGAGGAGAGAAAATCAAACCAGCCAATGAAAACAGATTTCAGCTCATCTCCTTCAGCCTTGAAGATGAGAGCGTTACGTAGCAGTTACACTTCCCTGCCAGAAGAGGGAGCTGTTCAACAACACATGTCCATCTACGAGCAGAGGCCTCGGGCTGTGGCAGCGTTGTCTTTGTAAACTTGACTTTGGTCTACAGTTTGTCAATCAAGAGCAGTCGAGCTGAATATATTGCCGCTGCTGATTAATTCCAGTAATTGAGTGCACTGGCGTGCCGGCTAAATTACCGCAGCACTTGTTGTTGTTGTGTGGGGAAAAATAAATAAGAAGGAAAACTAACTGCTTGTTTTATTGAGGTCTCGCAAATTGTGGCAAATCTTTGACAGTGTTTTGGAATTATATGGCAAACAGAGAGCTTAAAGGCATTTAATGAATGTATTAAAAATGAAAAAAAGGGCAAACTGTGCTGCTGTGTTGATGGTGGGTGGTGTGACTTCAACACAGTAAATTACAAGAAATATATTTGTGACAGGTCATGCCATTTTAATTTGGCCAGTTTAATCAAAGAATATATATTTTTTTAATTTGTCAAAGAACGAGATTTAAATTCACAAAGTTTTTGTTTTAAAGTTATTTTTTATATATTTTAACGGCCCTCTCTATGTGTTTCTCTGAGTGATACAAACCCCAGTTCTTAGAACACACGAGGATAAACATTTATCTAACTTTTGTAACTGATGCCCGGCTCTCACATGTGCACGCTCACACACACACAGCAACATCTCTTGGTTTCCCAGGTTTCAATAACGTGCCCTCCCCTCCTCTACCCCCCCTCCACCTCTCTCCCTGCACCGCGGTAAAGATGTGTAATTCAATGCTCAATTTAGGCCCGTCTCAGTGGAGATTTTTTTGCCTGCTAATTGATAGAAATTAAGCCATTAATCAAGCCACTAGCCATCATTCAACCCGGGGAAGATGAATACAAACTTTCATAATAACCACCTTCCCCATTTTAGCCCTCATTAGCATTAATTTTTAATGTAATTATGCTATTCTTTTACACTGAGCTCATAAATTACTGCTCTTTTGTTGCTGGCTGGCCTTGTAAAATCCAAAGTAATGCTTTGTAGTCTGATCTTTAAGGCAATTACTGGCTTCTTCACTCTTTTATCTCCCTGCATTTCCAATAACCTGCTCTCTAATGATTTATCTCCGCCGTACCCCCCCTCCTCCAATCCCCTTCCCCGCTCTTTCTCTCTCTGCACCAGCGGCCAACTGCCCCGCTGCCAGCCTCCGCCTCCAATCCCCCATCCGCCCACATTCTCCCCATCTCTTTACAGCAGCCCCAGATACATCAGGGATGCACACAAAACACATGCACGGATGCTTGCCTCCACCAAGTTAACTATATTAACACACTCATTCAATGCGTGTGTGTGTGTGTGCAATAACTTTGTTTACTATCTCCTTTAGTCATTTTCCAGCTCGCCCTTCATTACTGAATATCCAGCTCCAGCAATGGCGACAACACCGGGGGAATGCCAAGGTAAGAGACTGGCGCTCCATCTCACTCTCTCTCTCCTGGCTGGTCTCCTGTGGGTCTTACCTGTAGGCTAGCTGCTCTTGTTTATGTAACCCCTGAGCTGGGTAAACACACACACATAACACGCATGCACGCACACACACAGGCACACACTCGCAGAGCTTGGCATCAAACAGCTGAGTTAAGCTTAGCAGGGCTGCGTGCTGGGGGCGATAGAGGGGCTCCGGTCTGGCCCTGTTCTCAGCAGCAGCAGCATCCTGGCTGCATCAAAGTCTTTACCGTACGATTCTCCAGGCCCAAACAACAGGCTGCTCCAAAGCATGCCTGGGAATTGGACTGAACAACAACAGAAAAAAAAATGAAACAATAGGTTACTTATTAAAATCCGACTGATGAGATTTCATTATCACCACCAAATGACTCTCTGTGAGGCATTTTGTATTGCGGATGAGGCTTTCCATTACGCCGTCACTAAAACAAATAAATTCAGAAACCTAATGTGTCTGCTTGGTGTCTGGGAATGTTGCTGCTAATGAGATATTTTGTTGATATGACAGAGAAGTTTAAGCTTGTCCTGCTTAGACCCAGAGCCATTGAGTCCACACAGACAGCCAACTTATGTTATTAAAAAGGTGTCTGGTGTGGGCCTTGGTTAGGTAATACTTTTAGACTGTATTGATTAGGGCCCGCTGACAGGTTCTGATGTTAGCCCTGGAAATGCATCAAGTGGCTAATGAGCAGCTATTAGGCCCATCGATTTGCTGATTTCAATTGATAGCTAGCAGGCCAAAGCTGCACGTCAATATTTGCATAACTAATACCCTGCAGCTTTAGGCATTGAAAAATGAGACCTCAATGAGTAACGGAGACAGAAAAGAAAGAGAGAAAGAGAAGAGATGCGGATAACGGGAGCAGATCAGCAACCCAAAGGTAGGAGTAAGAGAAACACCTGAACTACCAAAATAATCCAAATGTCAAGAATAGCTAAACCACCACGAGTTTCCTCTCCTCTGCACAGATCTGTAGGCTGTCTGCGAACAAACCAATGGTGGCGTTGCAACAATGACGAGATGTGATGCCTGTCTGACGCCTGTGGCTGCCGCCGGGGGTCAACAGGTCACACAAAAATGAAGGGAAATTCTGACAGGCTGAGCCAGATGTCCCAACGAGTGCGTCCCTGAGGAGTGTGCGTATATGCATGTATGTGTTTGTAAGTGCGGGTGCGAGCGGGGAGATGTCCAATGACGGAGCAGGTGGCTAAGCCAGTCTAATGCGCGTTCCCACGAGACCACACATGCACACACAATACGCACAGTCACTCATACATTACCTCCATCCCCCATAACCTCCAAAAAAGCCACATGTCTCCAACAATGCACCTTCAACCACAAACACATACACGGGCCGAGTGATCCCCTGCGGTGGTCACCTTGTTATCGTAGTGTCAACTGGTCTCTGTGGAGTTCGCCGTCCTGACGACTCCTGCCACTGCCATCAGGGGCCTGTCACACATCACTAACGCTCAGTCAAACCTCTTATATTAATCGTCAGGTCTATAGAAGTTATGGAGAATACCATATATGATCACACTCTTTGGATAATGTAGCCTTGAGCATTATTTGACCTTAGCAGATAATGGCATGCGATATGTTTATGTTATATCTTATGTGATATCTATTTGGCATCAGGAAATGAAGAGCAGCTGGTGACTGAGTGTCACACTCACACACACACACACACACACACGCTCTTCTAGTGTCTCCTCGCGATAGTGATCTCCCACTCTCCAGTCAATAAAGGTCTGAATGATGAATTAAAGACCCAAACAACCTGCTAATGACAGGATGACATGGCAGCCACGCGCCGTGCTCGTGCTATCTCCTTCCACATCTTCGCTCATCCCTCCCCTCTCACCACTTCTGTCATTCAACCCCGTACTGCTTCAACTATCCTCTCAACTTCCTCTCCTCAACTGACCCCGGTTCAACTACTCTACAGTATATTCTCCCCATCTGTACTAACAAATCCTGCTACTACAACTTAATGCATGTGTTTAGACTCCTTCTGTCTGCGCCCATTATGAAATCATGGGGAGGAACAATAGATTGGCCCCGGTCTATCCTTCCATCCATACCTCTATCTATCATGCATAATATCTAAATGATAATTGCTTGATTTGGCCTTAAAAACGGCACTGATTCATCTAAAAACTTGCTACAGTATTTATTTGTTCATATAAGCATCACGCAAACCTCAGACATAACTTATGAGACTTTGATGAAACAAATCATGCTACATTTCTGCTTTCAAATACACTGTTTTCATTACAGATGAAAAAAAGTTAACATACAGTATTTACTTGGCTCAGATGGAGAATTTAACATTCATCAGGGATGACATGTTTATTGTTGCGTTGTTGACATTGTACCTATCGCTATCATGGGTATAAATAATGCATTCATTGCCAAAAACAAGGGTCTACCTTTCAGGGAAAACCAGTACTAACAAAGCTTAAAAGCATCTACTGTATATTTACTGCATATACGTCAGCTATTTATCTGAAATCCTAGCTAAGACCTGACTGCTCCTGCTGACCTGACTGCACGGTGCTAACGGCAAACACAGAGGGGCTAACCAAAACCAGGTGGGTGTGTTTCCCTCGCTGTGTGTGTGTGTGAGGGGGAGAAAGAGAGCAGTATGAGTGTTAGCCGATGTCCTGCGCCTGGGCAGCATCACAGAATCTCATTAAATAGTGAAGCTTTCACAGGCTGAGTGGTGAGATCTTCAAGATCACAGCCACTTTCTCTGTCGACGGGCTCGAAAGGGGACTGGTGGCATTCTTAATGTTTTGTATTCAATTTGGTTTCCTTATATTCTATCAAATTCTTGCAGAGTAAGAAGTTCTGCTTTTGTTAATCTTGTTATTTCGGGACTCATATTTAAGATGGTGTCAGCATGCTGCAAAAGCCACATATCTCAAGGTCATTTTTTAAGGTAAAGAGGGAGTTTTAGTCCCTATACTCAATGGTTAGGGCTGGTTTATTAAACATTTTCCACAAACAGAGTACTGGAGGACAGCTTGCATTTACTATAAAACAGGAGAGGCTTTAAAAGAAAATGGAGAAATGTTGTAAAAATACAGCAGAACATAGATGAAGGAGCAAGTACCTGAAACTCATCTCTCTCAACTGCTCAGTAACCTGGAGTACAATAACAGCCTGTCTGTCTGTGAGACTCAAGGAGCTCTTTATTAAGCGCAGTGCTGTTTTAGTGTGATTAGAATATAGAGTCCTTCCCTGCCCTTTACCAGAAATAACACGCATTTGACTGCATTAACTTGATGTTAAACTAAGCGTGTGTTTGAGTGTGTGCGTGCATGCATGCGGGGAAAAAAGTGCAGCGGTCTCCATTTTTTCGATCCCGGGCTGGTCAGCAGCTCTTTTATTAACAACTCTATAATTAGAGAAACACCAAGCAGCTAATTACTTAATTGGATCGAGGTCTTTAAAATGAAAATGATGTAATCTGAATCCAGGAAACTGGCTCGATTTTCACATACATTGATACATGGACGTCAACACACAAACAGGCACACATACGCACCTCGTGACCTGCAGCCTTCTTGACGTGTAGCCATCAAGCAACCGACTCATTTCCCCTTAGTTGGGCTGTAATTGATTCTCCCTTTCACTCTGCTGGCTCCTGACAGGGTGTGTGTGTGTGTGTGTGTGTGTGTGTGTGTGTGTGTGTGTGTGTGTGGAAAAGGGACAGAAAGTCTCCTGTTTGTGTGGTCTGCTACAAACTATATTAGTAAAGGTCATGGCCGAGTGTGTGTGTGTGTGTGTGCGTGTGTGTGTGTGTGTGTGTGTGAGAGTAGTAATTAATTAGGCGAATGCCCCCACCTCCTCCTCTTCTGACCTCAGTTGTAGACTAATAACCTTGGCACTGTGTAATGCATTGAACTCCTTTTTTTTCTGTCGCATTCTGCCTCATTGGAGGGAATCATGCAAACATAACAAAACAAGAGTGACATCATCATTTGCATGTAAATCAAAATCATCCTTCATGGCCTAAATTACAGGAAGGAAATGCATGAGTAGTTGTGTGACTATAATGTCCAGTCAGTCCTGATATGTTTGATTTCTGTCAGCTGTACCGGGGAGAGAGAAGGGGTGGGGGGGGGTTGTATAAGTCCTTCTCAGAGCACCCTGATTATGTATGGGCACAGGTATAAAATAGTGTATTGCTCCATGCAGTGACCCTCCACATTCTCTGACTGCCACCCTATCTCACACTCACTGCAAAATACTCCTCCCTCTCCAGTCTGGGATCACTGGACATGTGCTGATGTCACATGCACATCTTGTCCTTGAATGAGTTGCAGAAGAATGCGATAATATTTGCTACATGATTTTCTTGTACCCCTTAAAGGACCAGTGTGCAACATTTGGCAGAAATGGAATATAATATGTGTGTTTTCTTTAGTGTATAATCACCTGGAAATAGGATTTGTTGTGTTTTTGTTACCTGAGAATGAGCCGTTTGTATCTACATAGGGAGCGGGTCCTTTTCACGGAGTCCGCCATGTTGCACCGCCATGTTTCTACAGTAGCCTTGAACGGCTTGGGCCGGAGTCCATAACGTTACTTGCTCCTGTCACTGCTGCTATCTCTCTCTTGCTTCACCACTAACTTCCCTCATACACTGAGAAACACACTAAGCACTGGCTCTGCTCCAAATGACCTATGCTACTCTTACAACAACTGGCTCTAAAGAGGGCTATTCGCATTTGCGTCGGCAACCATAGTTCTTCTACATGCTTGGCACACGGGAGAGGCTTCAGTTGGTTGCAATCTCAACCTCACCGCTAGATACCGCCAGATCCTACACACTGTTCCTTTAAAGACAAATAATGTAATTTGGGTTAAATCTACATCCATCTGATTGTAATCAGGCTTTGTGACAATACTCCCAACCAGTGTCAGGCACGTACCTGACCGTATAAAAGGGTTACTAACCAGAGGTTTTAATCTGATGTACACAACAGCTGATCAATACAAATTATGCTGAACACTGCAAGTTTGAGTTTGTGGTGGATACCCAGTTTAGCGGAAATACAGTTGTAGATCTGGGTCCCATGTGAACATAGACAATAAGGGAGCTGACCAATGACCAACAGTCTTGAATTAACACATGTACAGTACAGTATGTCATATGTGGATTTTAAATTTTTGTTGTGCTTATATCAGTATGTATTATTACTTTTTGCTACTCTTTGCTGACAATATACTCCCGTACATTTTAATGAAGTATTGGCAGTTGTATCCTGTTTAATGACCTTTTTGATTTCAGAAAGTAATACGTGTTTTCACAAAAAGTTCTACACAAGGAGTGTAGAACATTATATGACTTTTTGTTTTTATGTTTTTATTTGTTTCTGTTCTCAAAAATGTGATATGGATGTAGAGAGCTATCCATCCCACTTTCCTTGTGATCTAGTGGGTCAGGTGAGTGATTTATTTTGAGAGATGAAATTCAGAGCTATCGTATGTATTAGATTAGAAGTTTTGAATTTGTGTTGTTGTGTGTCTAAGTGGTTGTGTTATGTATTGAGTCATATTGTGAGTAGGAATGTTATGGATGTGTATTAATGTACGTATGTATTATTGTCTTGTTGAATAATTGTTAAAAATATGAATGAGGATCCCAAGAAGAGTAGCTACTGTTTTAATACAGTAGCTAATGGGGATCTAAATAAACTCAACACACTTTCTTTCACACAGTAGTGCAAAACGTGCAATATCTTCATGACACAGTGTTGTGCAACCAAACTCCCAAAAAAACACACACGCATACACACACAGGGGACTCTCATGCAACCTCATTTCAAGCATTCCAACAACACACTTGTCACACACACCACATTTAAAAAAGAGACACACAAGCACATATCACCGGCCCCCCCTAACACGCACACACACACACACACACACACATACATAGGAACACACGCACACACACGCACACACTCTTAAGTGACCTCTGATGTCTAATGACAAACCTTGCGGGGGCCACCACATGGCCAGCGCCACCCATG